>WBNM01001514.1:182-135090 GCA_013399055.1 Ramphastos sulfuratus
GGGGGGGGGGGCAATATCAAACCCTTATTCTCTAGATTTCCAGTTTGAATTCTTTAAAAGCACAAATTCCATTTCATTTTCTTTTCTTGTGTGTCAAATGCCTGCACCACACAGACTCCACCACCTTTCAACAGCACAGGGAGTCTTGCACAGGGACAAGGAAGCTCATTTTGGAAGGGTGGGACAGAGGGAGGGAGGAGGAGAGGAAAGATCAGAGGGGGAATTTGCATACAAGAAGCTTGTGTCCTTTGGAGATGTTCAAGCCAACACAGTATTAAGCTTGTTGGCCAAGGCATAAAGCTGAAGCAAGCATCCTGCTCCCCCAAAATCCAGAGAGAAGGGGAGTGTTCTGTTGACATGTGGTGGAAAAAAGTGGAGAAAGATGAAAGGGAGCAATGGACAGGCCTGGGAAACATGTTTATTTTATACATTTTAATTATGCTTAAGAGGTGTTTCTGCTAAAAAGGAGGTAGGATGAAGAAAAGAGAAGCTTCTATGTGGATGAGGGCAAGCCAGCCTCAACCAGCCCTGGGGCAAGAGGTCCTCCTTGGCTAAAGCAATGGCTCCAAGCAGGGGAGTGCAGAAGCTATGGGCTGGAAAGGGAAGACAGGAGATTTTGTCAGTCTCCCGTGTAATGTGGCACTGCAGCTGTCAAACAACCTCCTCCACAGTCATCAGCATTACAGGGCTCTTGGTTAGAGCTGAAACAATGGAAGGCACTACAGAGACACAGCAGCAATGCATGGCACAGGAGCCACCACATCACTATGATGGGACCAACCAGACTGGCTTTGAGGCCACAAAAACACTTAACAGACCCTACCTGGTAGTGCAGGGAGGAGAAGCAGCTGGCTGGGAACAAGGCAGCAAAGAGTAATTTTGTGGTACAGCATGAGCCTGCTCACCCACCTCACCTGGCTTGCTCCTCTTCCCTTGCACCAAGCCCTCCACTGTGCCATTCAACGTCTTTGCCAGTGACATGGACAGTGGGACTGAGTGCAGCCTCAGCAGGGCTGCAGATGACACCAACATGAGTGCTGCAGTCACCACACCTGAGGGCAGGGATGGACAAGCTTGAGAAGTGGGTCCATGTGAACCTCATGAGGTTTAACAAGGCCACAAGGGTCCTGCACATGGCCCAGGATGATCTTCAGTATCAGCACAGGGGCACGAAAGGATGGAGAGCACCACTGTGGAGAAGGACTAGGAGATATTGGTGGGAGAGGAGCTGGATGTGAGCTGGCACTGTGCACTCACAGCCCAGAGCCAGCCTGTCCTGGGCTGATCCCCAGCAGTGTGGGCAGCAGGGGCAGGGAGGGGATTCTGCCCCTCTGCTCTGCGGAGACCCCCCCCCCTGCAGCGCTGGGGCCAGCTCTGGAGTCCTCAGTACAGCACAGACAGGGACCTGCTGGAGCAGGGCCAGAGGAGGCCACAGCAGTGCTGGGAGGGCTCTGCCTGTGAGGCCAGGCTGGGAGAGTTGTGGGCACTCAAGCTGCATGAGAGACTTTCTTGGTGGCCTTGCAGTGCTTAAAAGTGGTCTGTCAAAAAGCTGGGGAAAGACTCAATCAGGATAAGAAGTGATCATTTTAAACTAAAAAAGGGTACATTGACATTAGATATAAGGGAAAAAAAAAATGTCCCCTGCGAGGGTGGTGAGACACTGGCCCAGAGAAGTTGTGGGTTCCCATGCCTGGTGTTCAAAGCCAGGTTGGTCAGGGCCTTGGAGCAACCTGACCTAGCAGAGGTGTCCCTACCCATGGCAGGAGGCAGAGACTAAATGATCTTTAAGGTCTAACCCAAACCATTCTGGGATCTGAGCAGCTCTCCCAGGCTGGCTCCCTGGGAAGGAGGAAGGATCCTGAGCAAGGCACGGGGCTGGCCCTGCCTGCCTGGCCCTTGGCACGCTGAACGCAGCCGTTCGAGAAGTGCCAGCAGCAGGCTGCCAGCCGCAGGCAGCTCTGACACACAGCTCACTACCATCTCCTGCCTTCACCTTTGTAAGGCTTTATGTGACAATTGCAGGCTCCAGGCAGCAATTCTGTTGTGTTAATGCCAATTTTATCACATCTTCTCTGTCATTTATTTTCCATTTGCAGTCTCCCAGGCCTTCTAATGCTCCGTAAACAGCTCTCAAATCCAGATTTCAGCTGGTTTGTGGACTCGGATACAGATTCTGCCTTGCTTTATTCCTCCAGCATTCAGCTGAATTGGTCTCCAGTTGGTAGAACAGTAAATCACTGCTGGCTCCCAAATCCCCCATTGCAAAACAGCTGCAGATCACCAGAGCAGAGCGGGAAGCATCGGTACTGGCTCGACCCAGCCATCCTCCGCCGACCACCATCAGCGTGGGGAGGCTGGACTGGATGGACCCGAGTCCAGGCTGTGTTTTTCTAAGGGAGGAGAAATCTGTCATCCCTTCACATCATCTTCAAAGCAGGCCATGTTTTCCTGAGAAGTTGAATTCGGGATCAAACGGTTGTGCTCCGCTTGGATTTGGGGCACTGGCTGAACACAGTCCACGGAGAAATATTTCTGATAAAGATTTGTGAAATCAGGATATTGCCAAGAAGGGAGTTTACTCCCACAGAGAAATTCTTTTCGAAGCAGACTGCAACATTTTCACAGTCTCTGATCTTCTGTGAAAACTTTTAAGCCCACACACACTCTTAACAAAGAAATCTGCTGGACTGTCCTGCCCAGTTAACGTCTCCAAGGCACTGAACTGCTGATCCAGGTAGGACACTCTCAGACCTGCAAGTGCAAGCTCTGGACCACAAGAGAGCTTTTTTTTGCAAACAAAGTCAAGCACTCAAAAGCTGTGCTAGGAACTTCAACACATTAATCACAGAATCAGGCAGGTTGGAAGAGAGCTCCAAGCTCACCCAGCCCAACCTAGCACCCAGCCCCAGCCAATCACCCAGACCATGGCACTCAGTGCCCCATCCAGGCTTGTCTTGAACACCTCCAGGGATGGGCACTGCACCACCTCCCTGGGCAGCCCATCCCAATGCCAATCACTCTCTCTGCCAAGAACTTTCTCCTAACATCCAGCCTAGACCTCCCCTGGNTGAGACATTTAAGGAAAGGAACAGCCCAACTCATCCACGTACAGCCAGAGCCCAACAGCTGAAGAAATAATCATCCCAGAAATTAAACCCTTGTAACCAGTATAGGCCTCTGAATAATCTCAATAGCTAGGGTAACACACCCCACAACTTAAACATATCTGACAGTAGGGTCAACAAGGCCAAGTGTTGGATTCTGCACGTGGGTCACAACCACCCCATGAATGCTCCAGGCTTGGGGCAGAGTGGCTGGAAGGTGCCTGATGGGAAAGGACCTGGGGATGTTGCTCATCAGCTGGCTGAACATGAGCCTGTGTGTGCCCAAGTGGCCAAGAAAGCCAAGGGCATCCTGGCTTGGATCAGCAGCACCAGGGGCAGGGATCATTTCCCTGCACCTGGAACCGACAGACAAGCAGAAATAGCCAAAAGTTGGAGTGGGGTAGGTCTATGGCAAACATGAGGAATTATTTCTCCTCGCAAAGGCTTCCAAAGCCCTGGACCAGGCTACCCAGGGCAGTGGTGGAGTCCCCATCCCTGGAGGGGCTGAAAAGCCATGGAGATGTGGTGCTGGGGAACATGGTTTAGTGGTGACCTGACAGTGCTGGGTTAACAGTTGGACTTGATGTTCTTGGAGGTCTCTACCGACCTAAACAAGTCCATGATTCTGATTCTATATTTATCTGTTTAGCTAACATTTAGCTATTTAGACCTATCTAAAAAGTCATCACATCCCCTTTAGCAGTGATTTGATTTCCTGAGCCAAGGCTGCACTAGCAGTGTTCAGCAAAATAAATATCTGATTTTTAAAACTTGACGGTGAGGAGAGACCAAGAGCTGCCTCACACTGGGACTGATCCCACCCCCCCCCCTAACATGTCCCCTTCAGCCTAATCTTGCTTTTTATTTTTTTCTTTTCATTTGCAGAACAAAGAATTTATTCATCTTGTCTGAAATTTTCCCAGTCCACAAAACATCAGCTTCACAAAGCTCATTCCCAAATCCTGCATCCAGCACGTTCCTGGTGCCGGGAGCAGAGGCAGACCTGTCACTTTCTGTAAACAGCCAAAGCCTCTCCTCTTGCAAGAACATTTTCAGTTGGGTTAAACACTGACTGCAGCAAATTTAACCCATGGAGGACAAGTTCTCAACAGAAGTGTTCAAGTTAAATTGCCAACACAAGAGATGGTGGCAGTTGGTGGGCCAGGGTTCAGGGTTGCTCTGCTCTGGATTTAGACAGATGCAATGGTTTGGATCTCTGCTCCTAGTTTTTGATGCCCACAAGGACAGCCATGTTCATCCCTCTTCAGGGAGGGAAAGGAACCTCCAGATCTAAACAGCAGGAACTCAGGAGAGGAGCTTTATGAACCATACCCACACAGGTGGGGAAGGTGGTGCAGAGGAACACAGCACACACAGAACTGCATCCGCAAAGGCTCAAGTACAACAGAGGACACTGAGCAGTCTGAGTGTCTTCATGTGATGCACACCCTGCAGAAAGCCTCTGGTCACCTTACAGAGTAAAACTACTGCTCAAAGTAGCAATGGTTCTGTGCTGTATCCAGCTATGGAGTCCTCAGTACAGGAAAGTCATGGACTTGTTGAAGTGGGTCCAGAGGTGGCCACAAAACATTCGGCCCTGTGATGAGAGGCTGAGGAAGTTAGGGCTGTTCAGCTCAGGGAAGAGAATGACCTGGGGAGACCTTTCCTACAGAGAAAAATTTCATACTTTGGCTGGTGAAACATAGGCCCAGGCTGCCCAGAGAGGTGGTAGATGTCCCATCCCTGGAAACATTCCAGGTCATGTTGAATGGGCTGTGAGCAAGCTGGTCCAGTTGTAGGCATCCTGCTCCCTGCAAAGGGGTTGGACTAGATGCCCTTTAAGGGTCCCTTGCAACCCAAAGGGTTTTATGATGCAACAAATGACCTCTGGGTAGCAGCAGGCAGGAAACATCCCCATGCTGAGCAAAGCATGCTGCAGAGCTGCTGGATCTTGGGTGCCCTTTGACTGTCTCACTGTGTCCTATAGCTTAACCTCAGGGAAGAGTCTTGAATGCTTTTGCAGGGTCAAGAGGACACTCAGGATACTGTGATACTGCAAGTGGACAGCTGGGCCTGCAGACTAACTGATCTCACTCTGGCTCACGTCATAGGCAACAACAGACAGCTCTGTCTGGAAACAGAGAGGTTTCTTGTGGTGTCCAAGATGGGTTTTGCACAATTCCTAGTGGAAGCAAAGAAAACACAGAGGCTGATGGCACCTAACAAAGCCATTTATCAGGGAGAGTCAAGAGAGCTCTCTGGGGTGCCTGCTGTATCTCCCAAAACATTGTAAGAGATCTATGACACTCAGGGAGAGAATTCCAGCTTAGTCCTGCAGCCAGGTCACCCTGAAGGCATGCCAAAAGCATGATAGATTTTGGCTACACCTCACACCTGCTGATGTCCTGAGTGCCAAACTCCTTCTCCAGATAGAAAACTGTCTGGAATGTGTTGATTTGTTATTCAAAGCCAGTTAAAGAATGTTATTCTGGAGTGTGATGTCCTCCCTTAGAATATCACCTTCTCCAAAAAGCAGCCCCAGAGACTCCAACTCAACCCAAGCACTTCACAGACACCTGAGCAGCCTTTCTTAGGGACAAGAAGCAGCAATGCAGGCAACTTTGTCCTGCTGTACTCAGGATCACAAAAGAGAAGAGACTGAAAATGAGAAGAATCTGGATGAGCTTTGTCGTTTTCTAGATGTTTTATACTACAAAGGGCAGAGCTGGCACACACTGAACAGACTGTGGAGCTACTCACTGTGAAATGCAAATTCTCCTCTCATAATTTGACATTCCTAAGAGCTGGATTTGAGCCTTCTCCCAGCTCCCTTCACAGCTGGGCCCACTCCCATTATGGTGAGAGATGCCACCTCTGTGAAGCATCTGTGCTGAAGCAAGACAAATCTGGACCATAATGCCCCCAAACTGGAGAATGGAGAACCACATCCCATGTTAGTCCTCCTGAATGCAGCTGGCAGAGCTCTTACACTGCTCCTAGGGAGAGAATGATCTACACCTCCAACACACAGAACTTTGGAATCCTTTTGGCTGGAAGAAACCTTTAAGATCATTGAGTTCAACCATAAATCCTGCACTGTCACATCCACCACTTCAGGGAAGCAATTGTTCCTCATGTCCAACCTAAACCTCCCCTGGCACAACTTGAGGTCATTTCTTCTTGTCCTGTCACTCAATGCTTGTGAGAAGAGACCAACTCCACATCACCCCAAATTCTTTTCAAGGAGTTGGAGAGAGCCAGAAGGTCTCCCCTCAGCCTCCTTTTCTCCAGGTTGAACAACCTCAGTTCCCTCAGCTGCTGCTCACAGGATTTTTGCTCTAGACCCTTCACCAGACTTCTAGACAGGCTCCAGCACCCAGTGTGGAAGGAGAAGCCCAAAATTGAAGGCAGGATTTGAGGTCTGGCCTCACTAGTGATTGCCTCCCAGTACAGGGGGATGATCCCTGCCCTGGTCCTGCAGGCCACACTCTTGCTGATACAACCAGGATGCTGTTTGCCTTCTTGCCCAGCTGGGCACACACTGGCTTATATACAGCTGGCAGTCAAGCAGGTCCTTTTCCACAGGGCAGCTTCTCTGCCACCTTCTCCCCCAAGCATGGAGCATTCCTGTGGCTGTTGTGACACAAGTGCAAGACTTGGCCTTACTGAACCTCATCACAGTGGCCTCAGCCCCATCAGTCCAGCCTGGCCAGATTGCTCTGCACAGACTCCAAACCCCATAGCAGATCAACACTGCTACCCAACTTGGTGTTGTCTGCCAACTGACTGAGAGTGCACTCAGTGCCCTCATCCAGAGCACTGATAAAGATATTAAAGAGAACTAACCCCAGCAGCAAGCCCTGAGGAACACCACCTGTGAGAGGCAACTCCAGCTTAACTCCATTCCCCACCAACCTCTGGGCACAGCCATCCACCAGAGAATGGCACACCTGCCTGAGCCATGAGCTGCCAGTGCCTCCAGAACACCGGAGGGCACAGTGTCAAAGGCTATATTAAAGTCCAGGTAGACTCCATCCAGCTTTCAGATGAGGCCTTCAGTCACAGATGACACTGCAGAAAGCCAGGCCAAGCAGACAGAGCAGCTCCTGCAGGGCCTGGCCCTACTGAACTCGTTTCATCACCACGGACAGCAGCCACATTTGCCCATCCCCCACCTCCATCCTCATCCCCACTTTCAGTCTCCTCACTTAGGATCAGCAGGGGCTTTAAAAACTCTCAGAGGTAGGATCTCATCTGCCTTGAGGTGAGTTCATTCTGTCCAGCAAACCGCTGGAGAGATTTCTCTCAGTTGCAGTATAGAAGTTGTTGTCTTTAAACTCTCCTCTCCTTAGCATGGAGGATGGAGGTTGGACCAGATGATCTTTAATGCCTCACAGGACCAGAGGAGTGGCAGATGAACCTTGCCAAAAGGTCCAACACAAGACTGCACAACAAGAGGGGGAAAAGAACCTCCTCCCAGCTGCTGGCCACACTCTTCTTAATATAACACAGAGGACCATTTGGCTTCTTAGCCACGAGAGCACATTGCTGGCTCACAGTGAGCTCTGTATCCACCACCAGCACTCCCAGCTCCTTCTCCCCAGCGCTACTTCCCAGCAGCTCACCCCCTCACCTCTATTGGTTATTCCCCTCCAAGAGCAGGACCCTGCACTTGTCCTGGTTGAACTTCACAAGGGTCCCCTCCACCCAGCTCTCCAGCCTGTCCACACCTTGCTGCCTTGCAGCACAGCCTGACCAGGTGTCAGCCACTCTGTCCAGTTCTGTGCCACAGCAGACTTGCTGAGGGGCCACTCCATCCCTTCTCCCAGCTCACTGATGAAGATTTTGACCAAGACTGACCCCTAGGGAACACCACAACCTACAGACCTCCAACTAGACTCAAACCTTTCAACACAAAGTATGCCTCTGCCACCAGCACACACATCCCACAGAGAAGGCCAAGGGCCTGGTGTGCTTCACAGCAGTTTGTCTTGTTCTCAGTGGAGGGCAGATACCAAACTGCCTTCCCAAGTGAGCACAGCCCTTGAGCTGGGGGACAGAAGATGTGAGATGTTCAGTTCTCATGCAACACCTGACTCCTCTCTTGAGCCCACTAAAAAGAAGAGGCCCAGTGGTGGAGAGAGCAACCCAGCACTGCAACTCTCCCTATGCTCTGCAGCCTATTTGCCATCTTTATGGCAACGCAAGAGACCGAGCAAGGTGAGACACTACTGATCACCCCCACACCGTCCAAGTCTCCTGAGTTTGATGGTATACAGTTACCTCTTCATCCTCATCCTCATCTTCAACATCCAGGATACCCGAATCTTGCTCAGACATGGGGCTAGTGTTTTTTACCTCCAGCTCGGAGCTTGCGCAGGCTTCTTTCTTGGACTTCTTCCCCGCGCTTATCCTGGGGTGCTGGGATACAATATTGTCCAGGTTTCTCTGCTGCTGTGCCTAAACAAAAAACAGGAGAGAGAGAACAAATTTCACCTTTTATGACAGCATCCTTGGATTTATTTTCTCCTTTCTCAGCCACAAGATGCAATCAGTCAGGGCCTCGGCCAAAGGCAGCGCAGCGAAACGTGTGCTTCGTGGAGCACAGGAACCCTCCCAATGTTGTGTTTTTGCCTAATGCAGATATTCCAAAGAACCAGAAGATTCATTTCAAAACCACTCCAGGGATTATGCAACAATACAAACAATATTCTGACTCTTCACAAATCAAAACACCAAACCCATCACGCTGCCATATTGATCTATTTACAACCCAGATGCAGAAATATTAGCCCATAGGCCATGTGGTGACTGTCACAGGCTAAATTAAAGGACGCACTTAACCGTTGGATTTGTTCCTCTTTTCAACTCATGTCAGCACAAAACATTCCACATCTGGACCCCAGAGGTTCCTGAAAGCATTTTTGTGGTACCCCAGGAGAGCTTAATTGTAGGTTGCTGCTGTAGGGAATGAGCTGTGAAAGGTACTGAACCAAAATCGGCTTTCGGGGAGAAGCGCCACAGCTCAGCCTGCAGAGCCACGGACTCGGCAGAGCTCCTCCACCCACTCCTGGGGGCTTGGGGGTCACCTGCAGCAAAGGACACCGTGTGTTCTCTGCTGCAAAGACCCACTTGGCTTCTTCCTTGTTACCAAGCAGAATATCTGACAGGTAAAACAGTGTAGCTGCAGTTGTTCAGGCTGGACCAAGTGATAGGACTGGGAGGAGTAGAACAAAGCTAGAAATGGGCAGGTTCAGACTGGACATGAAGAAGAAGTTCCTCAGCATGAGGGTGGTGAAAGCCTGGAGGGGGTTGCCCAGGGAGGTGGTGGAAGCCTGATCCCTGGAGGTGTTTAAGGCCAGGCTGGATGAGGCTGGGGCCAGCCTGATGTAGTGTGAGGTGTCCCTGGGCATGGCAGGGGGGTTGGGACTGGATGGTCCTTGTGGTCCCTTCCAACCCTGACTGATTCTATGAATCTAACTTTAAACTGAAGGTGAAGAACAAGGGAGAATAGCCTGGAGATGCTGTTCTTAACCTAACTCTCAAGTCATGGCCAAAATAAGGGGAAAGGCCAAGCCAAAGGACACAGTGGTTCTGCACCCATGGGGCTACATCCATTCTAATTACAATTAGAAATCAAATACTCTAAAATGTATATGGATTTACAAGATCCCTCCCACTTTCATCTGTGCATTTTCAGCATGTAGAAGAAAGGTGCATGGAAGCCATCCAGAGGCATCTCTAATGCTCATTTGGATGGGAAGTTTCTTTGTAAAAAGCATTGAGTGTTTCCAGTTTCTGATATCATTAACAAGAGGAGGCTCAGGGGAGACCTTATTGCTGTCTACAACTACCTGAAGGGTGGTTGTGGCCAGCAGGAGGTTGCTTTCTTCTCTCAGGCAACCAGCACCAGAACAAGAGGACACAGTCTCAAGCTGTGCCAGGGGAAGTTTAGGCTTGAGGTGAGGAGAAAGTTCTTCACTGAGAGAGTCATTCCCCACTGGAATGGGCTGCCCAGGGAGGTGGTGGAGTCACCGTCCCTGGAGGTGTTCAAGGCAGGTTTGGACATGGCACTTGGTACCATGGTCTAGTCTTGAGGTCTGTGGTAATGGGTTGGACTTGATGATCTTTGAGGTCTCTTCCAACCTTGCTGATACTGTGATACTGTGATAATACCTGCACCACCCAAATCCAGCTGCCTCTAAATCTTTCATTGCTGTGCTACAACAGGAGGCGAAGGTGGCGGTGAGAGGCACCATCCCCTGCCCCACGCTAAGGTGACAGCATAGCCTCAGAAAGGAGGAGGAATACCAGGAATCATACTGGAGACTCTGGTGTCAGTGAAACTACCTGTGCTAGGAAAACAGAGAATTAAACCAAGTGGAACCTATAAAAAACAATTCTTTTGGCTGAACTGCAGAAAACTCCACCTGGAGTAGAAGCCTTCAAAATTATTTCCTTCCAAACATTTTAAAGTTTTAATAGTGTGCAAAATTCTCTCACAAGTCTTCTTTTGACAGCCTATCTCAGCTCAGCTCCTGTATGAATCCCTCCTTGGGAAGACAGATCCCATCAGAGATCCATCACTGGTGAAGCTTCTAGATCTGAAGAATATTAAAAGCCAAGCACGGAACAGATATCCCAACCCACCCAAAATCCTGCAGGATCTACTCTCACAGAATCAGAGATTCCCACCATGGTAGGGGTTGGAAAGGATCTCTGAAAATCATTCAGTCCAAACTCCTGCTAAAGCAGAGTCATCCTGAGCAGGGAGCCCAGGGTCACAATGTCCAGGTGGATTGTGAATCTCTCCAGAGGAGACTCCACAACATCTCTGGGCAGCCTGCTCCAGGCCTCCAGCACCCTCACAGCAAAGAAGCCTCTTATGTTCAGCTGGAGCCTCCTGGGTTCCACTTTATGCCCACTGCCCCTTCTCCTGTCATCGGGCAGCTCCCCAAAGTCTTGCCCCCCACACTTTAGCTCCTGCTAAGCATTGCTCAGCTCCCCTCTGGGGCTGCTCTTCTGCAGGCTCTCAGCCTTTGCTCCTCACAGAGCTGCTCCAGGCCACTCAGCAGCTTTGTAGCCTCTACTGAACCAGAAGTTCCCTGTCTCTCTTGAACTGGGGAGCCCATAACTGGCCCCAGCAGTGCCTCGGTGGGGCAGAGCAGAGTGGGAGGAGAAGTGCTGTGGAAGGCAAAGTGCCCTTCACGCCGTGCACACGCGATCAGCTTCCTTTTAATTAACGAGCGTGGCAATTGATAATTACATTAAATGGATCTAGCTGCCACTGGCTGCGGCAGGCTCTGGAGCTGACCCTTGCTTGAGGAGCAGCTGTGGCACAGGACAATCTTGACCTCTAGTGGCTGCAGAGTGGCAACGTCCTTGGATGCTCGCAAGGGCTCCTGCAAGAGAAGGGACACCCAACCCAGCTTAGGCCGAAGCTCTCTCCAGGGACGGGTCTCAACAATAGGCATTTCTGCAGCCGTGCCACAGCAGCAGCTCTGCGTGAGCCCTGATGAAGACAAATTTTTGCCAGGAACGTCCAATAGTTTTTGGGCAAAAAAGCGTTGTTTGCATTAGAAAGCTTGGCACTGAGAGACACAGCTCTATAGAAAGGCATTGCAACAGCCTGGGAAGAGAATGAGGACTTCAAAAAGAGGAGTCAGCTCTTGGTCCTTCTGAAGGCCACACAACAAAGAGAATGGAGCCTTGATTCCACCCTCAGATACACCCTTTTATGACATAAGTTACTCAAGTGTAACGAAGTTGTAAGCCTGGACCCAGTGGAAATTACACCAAAAGCCAGCCCACAGTACTCATTAAAATCACTCAAATTTATGTAATCTGTTTGCCTCTAGAAAGAGCAGGAATCAAAGAATGGGAAAATGCAGATTTGGGGGATAAAACACTGTGCTCAAAACGAATCATTAAACAGGGTGTAGCAAAACCACAGCAGGACAAGAGGGAGAGGGAGACTCCAGGCCAACAAGCTGAGGGGGCTGTCTCCAGTGCCAACCTTTGCAGTGAAGCCCTGAACATGCAGCACTCAGCACTTCAGGCAGAACACAGAAACAGCCTCACGAGAGGATCTTCTGCCTCCCCCTTTGCTCCCTCAGGCTGAGCGTAGGGGCTGAGGGAGCTGGGATAGTTCAGCCTGGAGAAGAGAAAACTTTGTGGGGACCTTAGAGCTGCCTTCTAATACCTGAAGGCTGCAGAGGGACTTTCTACATGCATCCAGTGACAGGACAAGGGGAGATGGATTTAAATTCAAGGAGAACAGGTTTTGGTTGGATCTTAAGAAAAAAATCTTCACTGGAGTCTGGAATGGATTATCCAGGGAGGTTGTGGATGCCCCCTGCCTGGAGGTGTTCAAGGCCAGGTTGGATGGGGCCTTGAGTAACCTGGTCTAGTTGGGAGGTGTCCCTGCCCATGGCAGGGAGGTTGGATTAGATGCTCTCTAAGGTCTCTTCACACCTAAACTGTTCTATGAGCCTATGATTCTCAGAAATTACCTTAGCTATAGAATCACAGAATGGTTTAGGTTGGGAGGGACCTCAAAGCTTATCCAGCACCAACCCCCTGTCATAGGCAGGGACACCTCCCACTAGAACAGGTCGCTCAAGACCTCATCTAACCTGGCCCTGAACACCTCCCCTCCATCTCGTTTCAAACCAGAGGCATTAATGTCACCCTTCAGCTTCAGCTATGCTCACAGGAGAAGCTGGGAAGTACACAACATCTATTGAGATTATGTCAATATTGCTGAAATCCAAATTGAGTATTGACAAGAGTCTGAACACTGTGATCCTGGGCAGCCTGCTCTGGGTGACCCTGTTTTAGCAGGGGGTAGGACCAGGTGCTCCCCAGGGGTCCCTCCCACTCCCCACCATTCTGTGGCTCTGTAATCCACGTCCCACAGAGCTGCTGCAGGATGGGCACAGTGCAGCAGCAGCCAGCCAGGAGCCTGAGGAGCTGGTGTGGGACAAGCAGAGCACATAAGTGAGGTGTTCCACTGGAATGACAGCAGGTAGACGCCAGCAATAACAGTAATTGCTTTTCCATTAACGGGAGGGCACTTCCCCCACCCCCAAGCTTGGCAGGAAACAATCTGGACTGAAGTGACCTGTAAGTGAGAAATATCAAATTTTCTTTAACTTGGGGCAGGCTTGGGTGAAGTCACCAAGGTTTCAGTTTCACCTTGAGAGAAGCAGAGCTGGGGAGAGGCCCAGAGGAAGCAAGGAAGGACAAATTGAGGCTTAACCGCCGAGGAGCTCCCTGCTCCTTCCCCCATCTCGTTCCCCGCACCTTCCCGGGCTGGGGGTGCAGCAGGTTTGACGTGGCACATAAAGGATGAAAAACGACCTGCAGGGCAGGCACATTTGGATTTTAATGTTCTGCTTCACATAAAGGCATCTGCAGGGAGCCCAAGGAAGAGGCACACTTTAGAAACCACATCAAAGGGCAGGCGACACTCCAGTGTGCCCCCTAAAAAGAGGGACCTGGAGGTACAGGGGAGGCGAAAAGCCCTGGAGGGACAGAAATCACATTAAAAATGCCCCTACCTTTTGGTGTGGTTTACATGAAAGCCAGGGCACTCCTGTGCTCTCCTGTAAAATTGCCTCTGTTACAGCAGATGATCACTCTCCTGACCCTCTGCTGTAACGTGATGATAAAAAAAGCAAAGGTAAGAGCCCAACTGTCTGCTCGCAGCTAACACCGCATCGAGCAGCAGCACACAAAGCGTTGGGTTCACGTAGCTGAACTCCTTCCAAGCACAGCTGCTTCCTTCATCCACGTGACCAGCACAGCAGTCTGGCAGCCTCCTGGCAGGCCAGGAGCACCCCCGCCCCTCTGGCAGGGCAGAAGTCCCAGCTCCCCTGAGAGCAAGGGTATTTCCAGGCTGCTGGACAGCAGAAGCAAAGGCAACTTTTCCGTCTCCAGGTTCAGGTTTAGGTCAGTGACCTACAGGCTGGAGCCAGGCTCTGCTGGGTGGTGCCCAATGCCAGCACAAAGGGCAACAAGTGGAAGCTGAGGCAGAGGAAGTTTAATTTAAACATGAGGAGGAATTTTTTCCCTGTGAGGGTGGCAGAACCCTGGAACCGGCTGCCCAGGTGGGTTGTGGAGTCTCCCTCTCTGGAGATACTCAAACCTGCCTGGATGTGTTCCTGTGTGATCTGGTATAGGAGATCCTGCTCTGGCAGGAGGGTTGGATTGGATGAGCTTTGGAGGTCCCTTCCGGCCCCTGACACTCTGATTCTGTGATTTGCTGTTGCAGCAGGATTGGGGCTGCCCAGCAGGCAATCTAGAGGACCCTCTCCACAGCTGAGAAGCTGTGTTTTGTTGGTTGAATGCAAACAAAAGATTCTCTTTTGATGCTGTTTTTTGGGAAACAGAGACTCAAAGGAACAAGGGGCAAGAGAAGTCCTTTACCAGGTGTTTTCTGTCCCCAGCCATCCACTTCTCTCATGTCACCTGCATACCACTGCACCAAGTGCTCAGCAGGATGTGGCTTTGGGGATTTACCTTCAAGCCTGTCATACATAAGCCCTAAGTATAAGTCCCCATGAAACACAGAATGGTTTGGATGGGAAGGGACCTTTAAAAGTCATCTAGTTCCAACCCATGTCAGATGTCTCTGGCACGGGCAGAGGCACCTTTGGCTAAGCAGGTTGCCCAGAGCCCTGTCCTTGAGCACTTTCAGGCAGCCACAGCTTTGAGAACATGCTGGACACACTCTTTATAATGCACCCCAGGAGACTGTTGTCCCTCTTGGCCACAAGGACACATTGAACTTGTTGCCCACCAGCAGTGCCAGGTCCTTTTCTGTGGAGCTGCTCTCCATCAGGTCAGCCACCCTGAAATTGCTGTCACGAGCTCTGAAGCAGCAAATCCACTTTCACCTCCCCTCACAACTCGACCAAGCCAATTCAACCAAGCAAGCACACAGACACAGCCTTCTGCAGGGGAGGTTAAATGGTTTGGCGTCAAACACTGGTGCCAAACAGCAGCTGAATTTTTTTGTAGTTGATGCTTTCAAAGAAGCATGAGATGGAGCAAACAGCTCCAACCCCAGAAGGAGGGAATGGGCAATGACATGGAGTAGCAGAGCAGGTCATGGACTCCTCCAGGCTCTGCCTGCAGAAGCCATGCCCGTGTAGGTGGTAGAAAGCTGTTGTACCACCCCCGCAGGGAACAAGCTCCTTTAAAACTCAAATAGGTTTTTATAGGGTTTTTATAACTTTGCCTTCTTTTCTGCCCTGCTCTGCCAAGGCTTGCACATGTCTTACCTCCTGTCACCTCCACCCACCCAGGAGCTGACAATATTTACTCCTCAGAAGAATCTAATTAGCTCTTTCCTGATGAGACAGTAGATAAGGCACAGGAGAAGGGGAAAAAAAAAATAGGGGCTTTTATGATTTAAAGGGAATGAAGCACCACTGTGGTTAGCTTCAGTGGTTTTGATTAGTTGCTATGATTGTTTTATAGACCCTTCTGATGGGCTGAGACACAGGATGTTAAAATAGCGTTTCCCAATATCCCTAGGAATGGGATACATATTCCTTAAACAACATTAGTAAAAAAGCAGGCTGGATACAGGGGAGGCAAAGAAGAAAGTTAATAAAAAATGACAGTCAGGCTGGCTCCCAGCCAAAGAGCCATTTGAAAGCTATCAAATCCCCCTCGGATCAGATAAAAGCAGGGATTATTGCTGCAAGGTGTAAACTCAAGGCACTGACACAGCTTCTGGTTTGAGTTTGGACAAAAAGCTCGCTGCTTGTCAGGATGATAAGAGGGTTTGCCTATCTGCTTTCCCCGGCGTTAACTGGTTATCAGAGAAAACAATTTGTCAGAGGTTTGTCTGACAAAGTTCACCCTCAGCACAGGAAACAGAGCCCCAGAGCTGATTTTTTAAACTCAGTTCATAGCCATTAAAAAAGTCAGTTTAGAAACGCAGCAATCAGTAAGTTTGCTCTGCCCAACACCCTGCAGAGACACTGCTTCAATCTCCCACTCCTCCCTCCCACAAAAAGCATAGAATTGTTTTGGAAGAGGGGTACAAGATCGTTGAGTCCAACCCTTAACCCAGCACTGCCAGGTCACACTAAACCATGGCCCTCAGCACCACATCTGCGTGGCTCAAATCCCTCCAGGGATGGGGACTCCACCACTGCCCTGGGCAGCCTGGGCCAGAGAAATGTTTTGGAGAATGAATTGTTGCTCATGTCCAACCTAAACCTGCCCTGGTGTAATTTGAGGCCATCTTCTCTTGTCCTGTTGCTTGTTACTTAGGAGAAGAGACCAATCCCCACCTGGCTCCAACCTCCTTTCAAGGGTGGTTGTAGAGAGCCAGAAAGTCTCCCCTCAGCCTGCTGCTTTTCCCCAGGCTAAACAAGCCCAGATCCCTCAGCTAGTCCTCACAGGCCCCGCGCTCTAGACCCTTCAGCAGCTTCACTGCCCTTCTCTGGACATGCTCCAGCACCTCAGTGTCCTTCTTGGAGTGAGGAGCCCAAAACTGAACCCAGTATTGAAGGTGTGGCCTCACCAGTACAGGGGGATCTGGGCCAGGATGCTGTTGGTCACCTTGGCCACCTGGGCACACACCAGCTCATCTCCTGCCAATACCAACAAGTACTCCAGGTCCTTTTCTGCCAGGCAGTCTCCAGCCGCTCTGCCCCCAGCCTGAAGCATTTGTGGGGTTGTTGTGACCCAACTGCAGAAGTCACCACCTGGCCCTGGCTCATGGATCCAGCCTGCCCAGGTCCCTCTGCAGAGCCTCCTGCCTCAAACAGATCATCACTCCCATGCAACTTTGTGTCATCTGCAGTCTGACTGATGGTGCCCTCCATCCCCTCACTCAGATCATTGCTAAAGACATTAAAGAGAACTGTCCTCAGCACTGTGCCCTGAGCAGCAGCATTTATGACCAAAGGACTCTTCCTCCTCAGACCATCTGGTGCTCAACGCAGCTCCTGATGCTGATATTCTCAAATACAGATTTGGGGCATCAAGTATGTGATGGGGAACACTCAATTCTCCCTTTGCTCTTGATTTCGCCCAATGATTTATCCTCATCTCCACTCTCCTCCTCCTCACCTGCAAGATGAGATCAGTGCTGTTTATAGCCAGAGAGTTCACCCTAAGAAGTAACTTGGTGAATTCAGCATCCATACAAAACCTCAGGAGGTTTCAGACTACAAAGGTGATGAGGGCAGAACCTGCTCTGAATGACTCTTTCACAGTGAGGTTGGACTAGATGATCCCCAGAGGTCCCTTTCAATCCCTACACCATTCTGTGATTCAAGAGTTCTTTGGAGAAGCTCCTGCAGTGCAGTATTGGGAGGAAGATCAAGCCTGGAGTGAGGCCCAGAGGAAGCAATGAAGGCCAGTATTTGGAGGCAGATCAAGTCTCCTCTTCCCTAGCAGCTGTAAAAAGAAGTGTCTCATGTTAGCATTGATAAAAGCACTTAAACAACCAAGTTCTTGAGGTCAGCTGTACAACAAAAGCCCCAAAGCCATTTTTTTAGCAGCCCTTTACTGAGCAAAGTGCTGATTTACACTTTGTTGGGGTCCAGCCTGCAGAACAAACTGTCTGCAGGTAGGCATCAAAAGTAGCTCAGTTATGTGATTACAGAGTTTATTTCTCACCTTTACAGTGAGGAGAGAAGCTGTAAATGAGGTAAGTGGACTAAAGGCAGGAGGAGGAAGGCTGCTGCTACACAAAGTACTTCAAGCACATTAAAGAGGATGGTCCTGCCAGCCCCACAGCTCAGGTGTTTAATGGCTCCCAAGCACTTTGCAGGGCAGGCTGAGATCAATCATTTGCTGCTTGCCAGTAAGCAACTGGATGGAGATTCTTTGATTAACTTTCACCAACAATTTTAAATTCCTTTTCAAATGCTGAGAAGCTTCACACCAACTCCCCTGCTGTCTGCAATCCTATCAGACATGCTCTGATGTTGGGTTGGGTTTGTTTTCTCTCATGCTGCTTTTTCATCCAGCACTGAAGAGGCTTCTCCCTCCCCAGCGAGGCTCAGTGACGACTCAAAGCACAGTGGAAACTCCCACACTCTGAGCTGAACCTCCCCAGTCTGACTGCAATTGAAACAAACCCTGCAGAGTAAGAGAGAGAGCAGCAAGGTCACTGCAACCGAAACCAGCGAGAGGGTCCAGCTCTCACCCTCCACACCCCAGAACAGCTTCGGTGCACACAACTGTACAGAAGAGGTGATGGAGTCTCCTCCTCTGGGGACTTTCAAAACCTGCCTAAATGCAATCCTGTGCAACCTGGCCTGGGTGATCCTGCTTTAGCAGGAGGATTGGACTAGAGGATCTCCAGAGGCCCCTTCTGACCCCCATCATGTCAGGATTCTGTGACCCTCAAAAAGTCATCCAGTGAACAGAGTTAACCCTTGCAGCCCGGTCTCAGAGTAAACCCTGCAGGAGCTAAGTGCTCCTTCACACCCCCTCTCCTGGGCCTTCTCCAGCATTTTAGAGATAGATTCTCTCAAGGTTCTGCTTTTGCTTCCATTTATCAGACCAGTTTGGGGTTTTTTAGCACTCTGAGGAACCAGCAAAACCACCTATCTTAGGTAGTCCTGACTACCCTGGAACACAGAGAGTCATCTACAGACAAGGATAAAGCCCTGAGCTGCAAGTCCTGGACAAAACCTTTTCTGCTTTCCTGCAAGGCAGCCTGTAAGCCTTTAGATCAGCTCTGGAGAGAGCTGCACAACAGACACCTGTAGGACCTAACTCACTGTCCAGATCTAAGGTCAGAAACTTCCCTCAGCCATACCCAAGACAAACGGAAGTAACAGACTCCACAGGTGGTCCTCACCTGCATCAAGCAGTGGGCAGCATTCCACCAGCTCCAGCACAGTAACAGATCATCTCT
This sequence comes from Ramphastos sulfuratus, assembly GCA_013399055.1. Classification (NCBI taxonomy): domain Eukaryota; kingdom Metazoa; phylum Chordata; class Aves; order Piciformes; family Ramphastidae; genus Ramphastos; species Ramphastos sulfuratus. The sequence goes on from WBNM01001514.1 coordinate 19,182, forward strand.
TCCAACCTTCTTCCACAGGAGGATCTGTGCAAGTCCACTCTTGGCAACAGCTCAAAGGAATGCCACCCAGAATGGCAGCACCAATGCCTCATCTCCTCTGAGATACATCCAAAGGCACTTTCAGAGGCTTATGGGCACTTAACTCCATGACCTGACAATGCAGCAGACTGTGAGGACTAAGGACAACAATAGACAACAGCCTAACAGGGCACACTGCATCACTGGAGACCTGAGAACTTGTTTGATGACTGCATGATGGTCTCCATAATATTGATCATGTCTGCCAGGGCTAAAGGATGTGGTGGATGCCCCAACCCTGGAAACATTCCAGCTCAGGTTGTCTGGGGCTCTGAGCAACCTCCTCTACTTGAAGATGTTCATGCTGAGTGCAGGGGGGGTTGGACTAGATGAGCTTTAAAGGTCCCTTCAAATCCAAACCATTCTCTGTCTTGAGAGCCTCACCATCCTGTTTGCTGTGACAGAGAAATATCTTTCCAGTGGTAAGCTAAAGGTGTTCACCCAAACTGCTGTCCACTGTGGAGCAAGAAGTGATGTGAGGACTACTTCAGAGCCATGAACCAGTGGACCAAAGAGCTAAGCAGCAAGACAGGGCAAAGATCCTAGAATCAAAAGAAACCACTACCCTCTTGGTCCTGTCTCTTGAGGAACACAGACAGCAGCAGTACCCTCACCTTCAGAAGATTAAATAAAAGCTATTAAACTAAGAAAAAACTTTTTTTTTTCCAAGAGAGAGAAATCCTTCTTGGAAGAAAGAAATGTGCACTCTGTTTGGGAATAACCCAATGGTTTTCTTGATGAGAAACCCACAAAGCAGATGCCAAAAGGGCTGAGCCACACAGAGTAGCTCTTCTCGTTCAGAACTAAATTGCTTTTTCATGATCATCTTCACCATGATCCATGAGCTTTAGGGTAGCAGTGCAAGACAGCAGAACATCAGCTGGGTATTTCTGGTTTTAATTAATCAGAGAATTAAACAGTTGCTGCTCCTCCAAGCATGCTGTCTGGAAGGGGAATTTAATCCCCACATGAGAAGTTTCACTGGAAACGACCTCACAGGAGAGTTTGGATTTCATCTGGCTCCCTTCTCTCCACACAGGCTGCTCTGACCCCATGGAGCAGTCTGGCCATAAGCAGGGGTTGGGTTTTTTTCTTCTCTAAGCAGTTGTTCACCATGGATAAGACTTCTGGGCAGGAGACTTTGGGGGTTTAAAGAAGAGATGACCTCAGAGAAGGATGAAGCTGCACATTCACCAGAGCATCTCTCTCCCAAACCCACTCTTCAAACTCAAATGACTGTCTGTGGTCTTTTCTAAAATGACAATGAATTCAGTCAACAGATTACATAATTCTTCTCTGCCACAGTATGCTCTCAAGGTTCTTTTCCCTGCACTGATCAGCAGCATTTCACTTGCATCATAGCTTTTAGCACTCAAACTAAAAAGGCTGTGAACCTTGGGGTGGCCTTCCAGGATCTGAAGGGGGCTACAGGAAGGCTGGGGAGGGACTATTGACAAGAGCTTGGAATGACAGGACAAGGGGAATGGGTTTGAACTGGCGGAGGGGAGATTGAAACTGGATGTTAGGAAGAAGTTCTTGACAGTGAGGGTGGTGAGACACTGGCACAGGCTGCCCAGGGAGGTGTTCAGGACCAGGCTGAATGAGGCCTTGAGTGACCTGTACTAGTGGGAGGTGTCCCTGCCTATGGCAGGGGAGTTGGAACTGGTTGAGCTTTGAGGTCCCTTCCAACCTAAACCATTCTGTGATTCTATGAATCCAGAGAGGGGAGAGTCACACTGGATAGAAGGAAGAAATTGTTTGCACTGAGGGTGCTAAGACACTGGTCCAGGCTGCCCAGAGAAGAGATAGATGCCTCATCCCTGGGTGAGGTTGGCTGGAGCTCTGAGCAACCTGCTCCAGCTGAACATGTCCCTGCTGACTGCAGGGGGATTGGACTGGATGAGCTTTAAAGGTCCCTTCCAACCCCAAACCATTCTTGACTTCAAAACCTGATCTCATCTTGCTTCTGTAAATTGATCTCATGTTCATCCTTCAAGGCATCAGAAGTTATTGTAGAATTAGAAGTGTGCATTTCAAAAGGGAAAAAAACAACACCCAAAAAACGCCCAAATAAGCAGAAAAATAAACACCAGTCCCTGTGAAGAGTCCCCACACTGAGAATTCACAGGCAGCAGAAGCAGCGAGTGCCTGTCCCTGCCTGCTGTTTGCTGGACCTGATCTGCCCTCTAAAGGCTGCAGCAGAGAGTGCAGAGACATTTTCAGCCCGATACAAAGACCTGCAAGCGTTACACATCCTCTTTTCTTCACCTCCCTGCCCTCTCTCCCCCACAACCTATGCACTGTTCAATCACTTCAGAGGATCCCAGGCTCAGCTTGACCAAGCTGAGGCTGAGCTCAGCCCACAGTGACCATCCTGGCCTCACTGAACTCAAACTCTGCCTGAGCCCTGATGGAGCCAGGATCAGACCCCTGCAGCAGTTTTCCTCAGTGCTGACAGAGAGATGAGTATCATAGAATCACTCAGGTTGGAAGAGACTTTAAGATCATCAAGTCCAAGCATTAACCCAGCACTATCAGCTCACCACTAAACCATGGCCCTCAGCACCACATCTACACAGCTTTTCAAACCATCCAGAGGTGCAGACTCCACCACTGCCCTGGGCAGCCTGGACCAGACTTTAACAACCCTTTCAGGGAAGAAATAGTTCCTAAATCTTATTTATGCCTAACTGGACATTTAAGTGAACACCAGGTTGAATCTCAGCTACTTTACAGTTTGATGCAATTTTGCAAGTCAGTGGCCAGAAGACCACCAACATTGCAGCATGACCCCACCAGCAGCTGACAACCTACACAACCCATTCCAGAAAACCCTGAAAGCTGAGTCTTTGACCTCAACACTGGCCCAGGTTGCCCAGAGAGGTGGCAGGTGCCTCATCCCTGGAAACATTCCAAGTCAGGTTGGACAGGGCTCTGAGCAGCCTGCTCCAGCTGAGGATGCCCCTGCTGACTGGGCAGGTTGGATTAGATGAGCTTTAAAGGCCCCTTCCAACTCAAAGAGTTCTGTGACTCAGTGATTCTATGGAACTGTTGCCCAAGCTGTGAATTCTCTGAAGCTGCTGCCACAGAAGGGCTGATGCATGACAGGAGCTCATCTTGCTGGCAGGCACAGCACTGGCAGTGGATTTCCAGCTCAATTCACCAAAGCCATTTTTGCTGCCTGTAAATCCCCAGGGCTCTTTGGTGACAAACTTCCTTCAGAGCAACATGTGGCACAGCAGAGAGAAGCCCAACCTGCAGGCACTTCTCAAAGCTCTATTTCTGCTTCTCCTCCCTCAAATACTACCTTTGTTGTTGTTTTTTTTTTTCAGAATACTCAAGAAGACAACATCTAATTTCCAGGGTGGCATTTCTTACCCTCCTAAAGGACTTGGTGATGGTTTAGATTTCAAGACTGACTTTTCAAAGCATTTCACCATCAGCATACTTCCAACAGCGTGGAAGTAATAGCAAAGAAACGTGACAATGAGAAGAGAGAGGGAGGGAAGCAGAGATTTAAATCACCCAGAACAGAAGCAGACCATCTCTGCACAAATAAGGTTTAATCCCTCAAAGCACAAAGCAACTTCCACACACTGCCATGGAGCAATTTTGCACTTGAATCCCTTTCTGGCCATTGCAGTCAGCTAATCCACTGAATTTAATCATGCTTCACTAACAACCTATTTTGAAGGCAAGAAAAAGAATAAGATAAACGATATATATTGTGACACACACTGCTGGTAGTAATTTGAGTAGAGGTTTAGGTGATAGGTTGGACTCAATGATCCTAAAGGTCTTTTCCAACCTGGTTAATTGTGTGATTCATCCACAGACACCAATGGGTCTCCCAGCAGGGGCATGTTGTCACCATCCCCCTGTACTCAGCACTGGTGAGGCTGCACTGGGTTCAGTTTGGGGCCCCACACTCCAAGAAGGACATTGAGGTGCTGGAGAATGTCCAGAGATGGGCAATGGAGCTGGTGAAGGGTCCAGAGCACAAGCCTTGTGAGGAGCAGCTGAGGGAACTGGGGTTGTTTAGTCTGGAGGAATGAAGCCTCAGGGGAGACCTCCTCATTCTCTACAACTCCCCAACAAGAGCTTGGAGCCAGCTAGCAGTAGGTCTCCTCCCCCAGGTAACAAGTGATAGGGCAAGAGGAAACAGCCTCAAGCTGCCCCGGAGCAGGCTGCCCAGGGAGGTTGTGGAGTCTCCTCCCCTGGAGAGATTCCAACCCCACCTGGACATTATGATCCTGGACAAGCTGCTGTGGGTGCCCCTGCTTGAGCAGGGGGGTTGGACTAGGTGATCCTCAGAGGTCCACCACAAACCTCTTCCAGTCTGTGAGGAGTTTCTCCAGCATGTTAGCATGAGCAGAGCAGGAGTCAGCACTGCTACCTCACAGCCCAGCAGCCTTTCTTCTGGCCACCAGGTCAGGAACCCTTCCCAGGCTGCCTACACTGAAAACTCAGACTTCAAAATTACAATCACATTTTTTAAGACCAAAATAAACAGAAAAAAAAACAAACCACCACACCACCACCAAAAAAAGAGCAATTATATAGTCAGAATTCCTCCAACTTCTCCTTAGTAAAAGTTTTATAACCTTCCAACATGTGGCACTCCAGCATAAAACCTGGCAGAAGGGGAAAAAAAAAATGCCCTGGTCTGCCTTCCAGACATACAGCAACATTTCAGCACTGGCAGGGATGGGCTGGTTCCTATTAGCAGCTTTTTTCCATTTTACATTTACTAGTTAATTTTATAGAAACAAATAAAGGGACCTGCATATTATAAATCTATTAAGGATAAAAAAAAAAAGTGACCCTAAAAAAAAATAGACCAGAAAAATCTCACACCTTCCCTCCAGCCCTTTCCAATTTGGATTTATAAACCTTTTAAAAGCAAAAAGCACCTCTCAGTTCAGCTGGGAGGTCTTCCCTTGGTCCCCAGGAGCTGGCAGATGTGTGGTGGCATCATTTTTCATATCTCAGCAATGGTGCAGGTCAACTGACCCATTCCTCCCTCTCAGGTAACTAACTCCCCCCTCCTGATGAGAAATATGGACCAAAAAAATCATTTTTTAAAAGTATATTTGCATCTAGTCCCAATATAAGTTTGGTAAGAGAAGCTGAAGGACACAACTCCATAGGGTTTCAACTCATGCCTCCACCTGGAGTTTATGGAGTTGCACCTGCTTTTCACAAGGTGTGACCCCCCAGAGTGCACAACTCAGGCTCTGGTACTGCCTCAAACTAAGCAGGGGGAGACATCTCCACGAAGGAGAAGGTTAGGAAGGAAATCCTCAGCTTGTGTCATGAGGAACACATTACACTGAGATAAAAGTCAACCAGACCACAGAATCCCAGCATGGCAGGGGCTGGGCAGGGCCTCCGGAGTCCAACTCCCCTGCAAAAGCAGCATCACCCAGAGCAGGCTGCCCAGGATCACAACCAGATGGGGTTTGAATATCTTCAGAGAAGGACACTCCACAACCAAACCATTTCTGTTTTCCTCCAGAGTCAGATTTTTCTCCTGTGAAAACCCAACCAAGTTTGCTGCCCAGCAGCCAGACAGCAGCCAAGGAGCTTCAATGTGCTTCAGCTCAGGGCTCAGTTGGCCACTGCTCTGTTTGGGGGACTTCACAGCCTCCAAAGTTCCTGGGAAGAGTTTCGCAGCACAGGGCCAATGTGGTCTGCACATGGGAGTGAGGAACTCCATGGGACTGGCTGGGATGGCAGAGTATAACAAGGCAGCCCTTGGGATATTTATAGGAGCATCTTCAACAACAACAGCTTGCAGGGGGAGAAGCATGTCATCAATTCCAGCAGTGGGGCATGGATCAGATGGGAAACAGGGGAAAGGAAAAAAGAATAGCATTGCACAAGTTCCTCCTCCAAAACTCTCCCTGGACTGTGAGTTTTCAGTGTGGCTTTAAGTAACATCTGAGCCTACAACTGATTCCCAGCTCCTCAGATTTGGTTCTCCTTGTGATGCTTCTTTACTGATCCCAGATGCAGATGCACTCTGACACAGCGCGATGCACTTGAGCACTCATGGGCTAACATCTGAACTACAGCAGAATCAGAGGATCCCAGCACAGCAGGGCTTGGAAAAGACCTCTGGAGATCATCCAGGCCAACCTCTGCCAGAGCAGGTTGCCCAGGATCACAGTGTCCAGGCAGACAGAGTTGGTGGCCCAGCAGCCAGGAGAGCACATTCTCACTGTGCTAGGAGGTAGCATAAAAGTTGTGAAAGGAGAGCCCAGAGACCTGGAGACCTTGAAGCCATCACTTGAAGCCCCAAAAAGGTGAGAATCATTCTCTGAACTCTGGCAGATTTACTCTGTGTATCTCCAGTGTGGATCCTGTGAATAAGAGATCTGGGGTTTGAGTCTTAAAACATCATGAAGTACTTGAAATACAAGGGTGATGGTTTTGAACTCCAAGAAATGTTTTACACTGAGGGTGGTGAAACACTGGTACAGGTTCCTCAGAAGTGGTAGATGTCACATCCCTGGAAACATTCAAAGTGAGGTTCTCTGGGGCTCTGAGCAAGCTGATCTAGTTGATGTCCCTGCTGACTGCAGGGGGGTTGGACCAGATGACATTTGAAAGTCTGAGAGGGGATCTCAATGCTGTTCAGTACCTAAAAGGTGAGAGTCAAGAGGAGAGGCCAGATTCCTTTAGTGGTCTCCAGTGCCAGGACAGGGGGCAGGGGGCACACAGGAGGTTCCTCCAGTGCCAGGACAGGGGGCAGGGGGCACACAGGAGGTTCCACCTACACTTAAGGAAGACCTTCTCTGCTGTGAGGTGCCTGAGCCCAGAGCAGGCTGTCTACAGTAGTTGTGGAGTCTCTTTCTGTGGAGAGGTTCCAAACCCACCTGGACATTGTGATCCTGGGCAAGCTGCTGAGGGTCCCCCTGTTGTAGCAGGGGACTGAACTGGATGCTCCCCAGAGATCCATTCCAACTCCCACCATGCTGGGATTCTGTGACTGTGGAAGGACATTGCCCCTTCACTGGTCCCAAGCCTGATGCTAAGCCTTCTTCCAAGCAGTCATCAGGACTTGTCAGACACTTGCAGGATTTCTCTCCCTCAGTCACAGCTCCCACATCACCCAGCCTGGAATTGTCAATCAGCTCCTGCCAGCCAAGAGCTGGAGTAAAGTAAGGTTTTAAAAATAACCTGAAGAGATGGTGCAGCACAAGGTGAGAAAAGGAAGCTGGCTGCCTCCTGGCAGGGGGAGGACATTTCTGCTCCAGCCTGCTCAGTGTGAACCAGGCAGGGAAAGAAGTCCTCAGCTTACCAGGTGCTGCTGTGGGAAGTTATCAGTAAATGCTCCTCAAGGGCAACAGCACCACTTAAAGTATCTTCTGCTGAGCAAGGCTACTGCCTGCTGAGAGGGAGATGCTGTGAACAACTGCAAGTGTTAAGTGGTGCTAAGTGACCCCACACAGCACCCAGCAACAGGCTGGCTCTGGGAGACTGCAAAGGAAGCCAGGAATGGCAGCTGAACTGCAGGAGGACAAACAGGCCATGAGTGCAAGCTCTGCTGCCTGCAAGGGCAGAACAGCCAAGGGTCTGCATCAGGAGGGATGGACCAACTGAAGTGAAGCCTTTGATGTGAGGTCTGAGAATCTGACAAGGAAATTTTACACTAAAAGCTGCAAGAAGTGGGAAGGACCCAAGCAATGTTGATTAAAGATGTGGCTCAACAGGTGTGTGAATGCCAGAAGACAGAGAGCAGTGGACACTCACCCACAGCCCCTCTGCAAAAGCAGCCTCCTTTGGGGTGGGGAAGAACGGCCAAACACCATCCATTCACAGCAGGACTTCAGAAGTCCCAACACAAAATGGTCACTTCATGTCCCAGGAGCTCCAGAACATGCTGGAGGAGATGGCTTTGTGCATCCCTTACTGATGAGGACACAGTGGTCAGCGTGGCCTGATCCTCCCCACGGGGAACCTTCGGTCCTGCTGTCTGCTAACTGCACACAGGACACAAGTCTGAGGGGACTGCAGGACTCTTCCAGCACCCTCTGTGGAAAACAAGCTGTGCTGGACTTCGGGATTAAGACCAGATCCTGAAGCAGGAGCAGGAACACAGGGGGCTTTTCTATCTGGCCCACGACCAAGGCCGATCCCATGCCCCAAGCCAGCCCTTCACCATGATGGATGGAGCAGTCCCCCTCACCATAAAGCAAGGCTGCTTTCCCACAATCCCAAAGCCATCCTCTCTGGCAGCAATGTGCTTTCTGAAGAGCTATGTAAAATTCATGTCCTCTCTCCCTCCAGGTGGCAACTGCCACTTAAAATGCCTAATGCCACCAACTGCAGGACCCCAGGATGCCCATCCTCAGATTAGTCTCCAGCTCCCCCACAAAAAACAAGCAACTGGAGATGGCAAACCCAGCTCTGGAGAGCTGTGGCTCAGGCAGCAGCACTGCAGGTCTTCTGGAAAGAGCCAAAGATAAAACAATCTTTGGATTTGAAAGGGACTTCTGGGCTATGTCTGTCTTAAAAGCCAATATAAATTTGCATGTACCCCTTGAGGCTCTTCATACCAAAGGGTTCCCATCAAGGCTCTAACAATGCTGCTGCCCTTTTTCATGACACAATGACAAATTCCACTTCTCTTGATGGATGCTTACCCTCCACAGAAGTCAACAGCAAAAATGTGAAGCAGATACTGAGCACCAGGATGAGCTTACAGAGTCCTTTGGTCTCCTCAGCAAACCCTGATTAAGAACTCTGCAAGAAGTAATGAAGATGTTGAAAGAGATACCAATCCCAACATGAAAGCCAGCTCAGGTTCCTCCCAAGGCCTCTGAGCAAAAGGGATCTCTACTCTTCTGTAGGGCTTTCAGCAGACATGTCAGTCCTTGTTTTGTCACTGTCCACTGTAAAGGCTTTAGAGGAAAAACAATACAATGAAAGGGAAGGAAGTTAAGGCAGCTCAGAGTCTAAGACGTCGCCAAAGGCCTGCCCATGCAAACTTCAGAAGCAATCTTCTGAATGGCCCCACCAAGAAAGGCACTTCAGTGGCTCTGCCACATCAGCCATCCCTGTGGGAGGTCTGGGGACAGCCCTCACTGCTCACTGAGCCAAGGGGAAGATAACACTGCTCAGGAGCACCCAGCAAAAGGAACTGCCTTTTGAACAGAGAGCCAGGGCAAGGCTCCTTCCACACAGGCACAGCCAGAGGTGCCACAGGTGGCACTGCAACAGTCAGCACCTCCTGCTCAGCTCAGGAGCAGCAGAGATTCCAGGATGACCACAAATTCCTGCAGACCTGATGCCTGCCAGCACAAGGTGTCAGGAGCTACAGGGAGTTATGCACAGTGAGTCTGCCCCAGCTCAACAAGCTTCCTACCACAAAGGCTGTTTGGTTCTCAGCAGGACAACCAAAACTGATCACACTGAGTCCTCACCCACTTACAGGATCAAGTATTTGCTGATATTTACAGATGCACTGCCAGGTCACCACTACAGCATGGCCCTCAGCACCACACCTACACAGCTTTTCAATCCCTCCATGGATGGGGACTCCACCACTGCCCTGTGCCAGGGCTTGACAACCCTTTCAGAGAAGAAATTGTACCTTGATTGTTCTCCTTCCCCTCTGCACCATCCTAGTACTGGGCCAGTTCTGGGCTTCCTAGCTCAGGAGAGACAGGAAAACTATGGAAGAGTGTCCTATGGAGGCTCCAAAAATCCTGAGAGAACTGGAGCACCTCTGAGAGGAGCAAAGGCTAAGAGCCCTAGGGCTGTTGAGCCTGGAGAAGAGCAGCCCCAGAGGGGATCTGAGCAATGCTCAGCAAGAGCTAAAGGGTGGGGGGCAATAAGATGGGGCCAGACTCTTCTCAGTGGTGCTCAGTGACAGGACAAGGGGTGAGGAACAGAAACAGAAGCTCAGGAGGTTCTCTCTGAACCTGAGAAGAAGTTCCTTTGGTGTGAGGATGCTGGAGCCCTGGAGCAGGCAGTCCAGAGAGGTTGTGGAGTCTCATTCTCTGGAGAGATTCCAACTTGGGCATTGTGATCCTGGACAAGCTGCTGTGGGTGCCCTGCTTTAGCAGGGGGTTTGGACTGGGTGATCTCAGGACGTCCCTTCCAACCCTCACCATGCTGGGAGTCTGTGATTCTATGATTCCAGGAGTGCTGCAGGGTGGAACCATGCCTCAGTGCTCAGGAAGTGACATTTTTGTGCCTCACAGCTATGCTACAAAGTTTTCGACACCTCTCAGCTCTACAGAGTTCTCAATTTCTATACAATATATGCAGAGATGCTGTGGAGCAGCCTTGGAGAGCAGCCTGCACCAAGCTTTCTCACACCAAAATGGACAGTAGGTTTTCATTATCTTGCAATATAAAGCTCCAGACATGGGCATTTTCTTTGATTTCCCTGATGCCTTCTTTACATTATGTGCCCTGGTTTTAAGCAAAAAAAAAAAAAAAAAAACCCAAAAGACTTGGGGGTTGGGGTTTTTTTTTTTAAACAAATAATTAAAAATAGAAGCAGCAAAGAGTTGGAAAATGTTTAGGAGTCAATTGGTCATTGGGACTCCAACTGATTTTAATGAAAAAATATGGTTATGATTCTTTAAAAGCAGCACTTTTATGTTTTGCATAAGGAAAGTCCCTTCAATGCAACCTCCAGGGCACTTTTTTTTTAAGGCAAGGAAAAAAAAAAAAGAAAATATCTCAAATGGTCTTTGGGCTCTCTCTGGCCCAAAGCCCTCCTTGAAAACCCAAAGATGTGGCTTACAAACTATTCCAACTATCCACAACAAGTGAAACTGGATGTAGCAAAGTATGTTCTCAACATTTACTTCTGTTTATGGTGAAACTGGAACCAGATGACCCCTCACAGCATATTGTGTGAAGGGGTAATTAACCAGCTGCAGATGGAACCCAACTGCTGATCATTTACATTCATGGTGCTGATCATTTCCATCCAGCTCAAGGAAGAGGTCATCTGAGGGGTAATCTGGGACAGTCCCTCCCATCAGAGCTTCCAAATGCATTCCCAACACTGCAGGCTTGATCCAGCCAAAGAGTCCTCTGTAGTGAACAGTGCTGGAGAGATGCTGGCTCAGGGCAGGACATCTTGGTGCAGAATAGCAAAGCTGCTGAAGAGTCTAGAGCAGAAGTCTTGTGAGGAGCAGCTGAGGAAACTGAGGTTGTTCAGCTTGGAGGAGAGGAGGGCCAGAGGAGACCCTTCTGGCTCTCTACAACACCCTGAAAGGAGGATGGAGCCAGGTGGGGTTGGCCTCATCTCCCAAGTCACAGGCAATAGGATGAGAGGAAACAGCCTCAAGTTGTGCCAGGGGGAGGTTTAGGTTGGACATGAGGTACAAGTTCTTCCCCAAAAGGGTTGCAAAGCCCTGGCCCAGGGCTGTGGTGGTGTCCCCATCCCTGGAGAGGTTTCAAAGCCATGCAGATGTGGCGCTGAGGGCCATGGCTTAGTGGTGACCTGGTAGTGCTGGTAACAGTTGGACTCAAAGTTCTTCAAGGTCTCTTTCAGCCTAAACAATTCTAAGTCTCTCTTCTCACAAGCACCTCAGTGCAGACCATCCCAGTGAGGCTCTGGTGGTGAGATCAGTTCACAATCTCCTCCTACAGGCTCTTCCACATTGGTTCTTCTCTGTGGTTTCCCTACCTCACCATCACAGGCCACTCCTGATCTCTCCTCCTTATGCCAGTTTGGTTTCATGTTGCTTTGAAGGTTACAGGAAAGGTTTCCTAGAGACCCCAGCTGGACCTGGACCAGCACCAGCCTGCAGTTATGTTATCCTGATCCTCCAAAGTCATTTGTGCTTTCCTGCACTTTACCATCTCATACATACAAAATTTCCACCTTCCCACTACCAACAGTGTGTCCCCTGCTAGCTTTGCAGAGCAAACACAAGGCAATGCTGTCTCCTCCTGACTCACCTGGAAATTCATGCACATGGACCACCACACTTCCAGAGCCAGCATGAAGCCAGTATCTTATCCTTCTGAATCACTCCTGCACTAAGGTGGCACTGACCTCTGATACACAACACACCAGATGGTAAGTTCAGGAGCTGAGGTTGTTGGGACATCAAAAGACTGGAGATGTGCTGCATGCAGCAGCACCACCTGCTAAATGCCAGTGAACTCCTAAATCAGTATCAGGGAATCCCAGCATGGGGAGGGTTGGAAGGGACCTCTGTTGAACGAGTCCACTCCCCCTACTAAAGCAGGGTGACCCACAGCAGCCTGCCCAGGATCACAATGTCCAGGTGGGTTTGGAATTCCACAACCTCTCTGGGCAGCCACCTCCAGGACCCTCACAACAAAGAATTTTTTCTCCATGGGTTCCAGTTTGTGTCCACTGCCCCTTGTCCTGCTCTTGGGCATCACTGAAAAGAATCACTCAGGTTGGAAGAGAGCTCCCAGCTCACCCAGCCCAACCTAGCACCCAGACCATGGCACTAAGTGACCCATCCAGGCTTGTCTTGAACACCTCCAGGGACAGTGACTCCACCACCTCCCTGGGTAGCCCATTCCAATGCCAATCACTCAAAGTGTGGCCCCATCCTCTTGCTCCTTGCCCTTTAGCTATTGAGCAGCACTGAGAAGATCTCCTTTGCTAGTGCCCATTTGGAAAGTTTTTAATGGGAGTCACATTCTATCCCACTCTTTCAATACCTAAAGTGACACCATGGCTTGACCACATTTTTACATGCACCTAGAGCCAAATTTAAATGAAGATTAAAGCAGCACAGTGACACATGTATGCACACACACACCCTTTAAAAAGGGCCAGCTTCATCGAGCTGAAAACAATTACAAGGCAAATCAGTGGGGAGAAGGAACGTAATCAGAAAAATATGAAGACTAATTGAAAATTGTTTAAGAACATTTTAACTAGATGCTCCAAAAAACCACAATCCCACAACTGAAAAAGGCAGCCACGCTAGTTAAAAGGCAACCTGGCTCAGATGGAAGTTAAAGAGGCTATAAAAAAAAATAAGGAAAGGGAACAGGACAAATGGAATAAAGAGAACAGCTCAAGCTGGCAAACAAGAAGCTGGTGTTGGGATGTACAGAGAGCTGAGGTGGGAAGTAGAAGGGTGGATGAAGAAAGTATAGAATCATAAAATGGTAAGGTTCCATTCTATGTTCCAACCCCCTGCCACAGGCAGGGACACCTCCCACTAGCACAGGTCACTCAANATCAAGTAATGGCTGCTTGAGTTAGCATTATCAGTGGCTTCTGTTTTTTTAGCACCTTAAGGGTGAAACAGTCCTATTGCTCATTCCTCTAGTGAAATAAACTGGAAACAATTGTTAAAAAGGTGGAAATGGGTAAAAATCTGGTTCTGTAGTACCTTACTCTGCACTGCAGAGGAGGTCCTCACCTCGCTGACGTGTGAAACACTCGGCCCCTTGCACTGCTCTACAACAGCGAGTAGATTGTACAATAATAAAATGGTTTGGGTTGGAATGGACCTTTAAAAGTCACCTAGTCCAACCCCCTACAGACAGCAGGGATGTCTCCAACTACATCTTGTTGCTCAGAGCCCTGTCCAACCTCACCTGGAAGGGTTCTAGCCATGGGGCACCTAACCACCTCTCTGGGCAATCTGAGACAGGATCTCACTGCCTTCAGTGTCAAACATTTCTTCCTTCTCTCTAGTTTCTTCTTTCTTTTACTTTCAAACCATCACCCCTTGTCCTGTAACAGGCCTTGCTCAAAAGTCTGTCCCCAGCTTTCTTCTCAGACCCTTTAAGTACTGAAAGGCCACTGAGAGGTCTCCCTGAAGCCTTCTCTTCTCCAGGCTCAACAACCCCAACACTCTCAGCCTGTCCTCACAGCAGAGAGCTTCCAGCCCTCACACTATCTGCATGCACAAGCATGGAAGTATTTCATGACTTCCCTTAATACACTGCATTTAGTTCTGGTATCCAAATTCAAGTAGGCTGGTGAAAAACTGCTCTGGTTTCAGCAATGACCTGAATGGAAAATGTGGGATTTTCCCACTGGGAAGCAGAAGTTGACTGACTTCTTTCAGGGCAGCAAAGGTTAGTGAGCTGTGAGTGCTCAGCCAGGGATCTTGGGTTTACAGTTTAGTGCCACAAAATCAGAGGTAAACTAGAAATCAGCTCCATGTTATTACTGAGAAGAGCAATTAAGCAAAGAGACACATCAAGTGCAAAGTACCTTCATGTTTGGAGAGAGCAGAAGACTGAAGAATATCTTGGCAATTATTTTCCACTGATTGTATCTGCAGTCCTTTAGGAGATGAAGGGAACAAACATTAAAAGAGGAAAAAAAACAAAGAGAAGACAGAGAGCAGACAGGCAAAAAAAGTTCATGAAGAGTGGAAGTAAGCAGCACAGAACCTGCCAAAGACACTGAATTAAGGTATAAGACAACAAACATCAAGGGAAATTAAATCTAGGACTGATGTACCTGGAAGGTCTGCTCAGAGGACACATTCAGGACAGACTGGAGACAAATGTGAAGTATGTGTCTGGGACCCAAAACAGTGGTGAAAGCTGAAGGAGATGAGAGCAGAGCACAACCCAAGTGTCTGGGAAAACAGCTGGCACAGAGCTACAGCACCCTAAGGGTTAGAAGGGCCAACATGAGCTGTCCAGCTCTACAAAGACCATGGAGATCCACAGGCGCTCATCCACAACTCACACAAAGAGAGGGATGAACATGGCACACAGCTCCAAGGGCAGCAGGCACACAGGAAAACACAAACTGCACTGAGGAAACACCACATCTGCAAAGCCTCTGGGACACACCTTGAGTTGTTCTGCCACCATCAGCAAACACTCCTGGAGAGGATCAGTGCCCACTGCACAGTGCCTGACTCTGGCCTCTGGACCTTTCAGGTTTTGTACACACTGACATGCAAGTGGCAGCCTTCTCACTTAAAATTAACTCCTCCTCTAGAACAACTCTGGGCCATCAAGCTGCCCAAACATCTTGGCCTGGCCTGAGAACCAGCAGACAACCCTTAAGCCTGGAAATGACTGGTTTGTGGGTGGAAAAGAAAAAAAATTATATAGTAACAAAGGGTGAAAATTCAGAGGTGGGCACCAAGAGCACGGTCTCCTTAATGGTGAAGGGTGGTTTGGATGTGGTGCTTAGGGATATGGTTTAAGGTGAATCTTGTAGAGCAGGGTTCTAGGTTGGACTTGGTGATCCTGAGGGTCTTTGCCAACCTGCATGTTGCTGTGATTCTGTGACTGTGCATCCTTTGGGACCAGGCAGTAGTAATAACAAGAAGAAGAAATGTCAGAAACAACCAAAGAAATCCTTCCCTAGAGAGCCAAACCATGGCACGTATAAGGCTGCCCTCTCCCCCGAAGGTCAGTCCTCCTCCATGACTCACAACTTGATTCCCTTTCCCGTAACAGAGCAAGTTGAACAATCCAAGAATTTTCAAGTTTCATCAAAATCCATAAACACATTTTTATTTTATCCAGAGGAACACTGAACTTGGCGGGACAGAGGACCACAGTGGTGGCCTCAAGTCAAGAAAAATCCTCTTTTGAAGAGTCAAAACATCTCCCAGGAGTTAAATGAAGTAGATCTGGAAAATGGGCATCCACTTGAAACACAAATACTCTCCTTTGTCACAAACAAAAGCAGCCATAAAAAGCTTGGAACTGTTCCACATTTACATTAGCAGCACGTTCAAGTGACATCATCCTCTTGGTGAGTGGAGTTACCCGGAGCAGACGAGTTGGCAAACTGAGGCCCCTGCCCAGGGCCACACAGGGAGTGCTATCAGAGTCAAAACAAGGCACCAAGATCCTCCTTGGCTGCTAGAGCTGGCCTCAGCTTACTATTTTTTTTTTCTCCCCCCTTTAAACTCTTCTTTTCCTTTCATTTGGTCTTCCCCACAAGAAGAAAAACATGAAGTGTGAATCCACTATTACTACAGGCAGAAAGCTCTAAGAGATACCAGTAGTCAGGTAGACATCTTGACCAACACAGATGAGTAGTCCTCCACTAATTAATACCTGCCTCAAGGTCAGGAGTTGTGGTTCAACTGGAACACAAAGCTTTGAGAACAACTTGTTCTAGCTTTAAA
Organism: Ramphastos sulfuratus; assembly: GCA_013399055.1. Taxonomy (NCBI): domain Eukaryota; kingdom Metazoa; phylum Chordata; class Aves; order Piciformes; family Ramphastidae; genus Ramphastos; species Ramphastos sulfuratus. The sequence goes on from WBNM01001514.1 coordinate 35,342, forward strand.
GGTTTCCCAGGGATGATGCAAAGTCTCCTGAAACACTTCACCAAGATTTGTGGTAGTTCATTGCCTCCCCTCATCCACCTCACCCAGCTCTGACCTCCACCACTGCATCCTATGTTGCTCTCATGATGCTCACTGCATCCTTATGATGCTCATTGCATCCTTTGGCTGCTCTTAGAAAACGCTGGGAGCATTGACTTGTTTTAATAACAGGCATTCAAAGCAGCAGAGATCAAAATCCTCTTACTGTTTTGATAAATTAAAGATATTAAGTTCCTTGAGCCTGTCCTGTAAATTCCCTTTCCCAGCCCTAACAGAATCACAAAAGTCAGAGTAGATCTGGTTGGAACAGACCTCCAAGGTCACCCAGCCCAGCCCTTGACCCAGCACTAAGCCATGTCCCTAAGCACCAGGTCCATACATTGCTTGAACACCTCCAGGGACTGTGACTCCAGCACTGCCCTGGGCAGACCATTCCAATGTTTGAGAACTCTTCCACTGAAGAACTATTTCCTCACATCCAGCCTGAACCTCCCCTGGTGCAGCCTGGAACCGTTTCCTCTGCTCCTGCCACTCAGCACCAAGGAGAAGCAGCTTCTCCCTCCTCACTGCAACCTCTCTTCAGGGAGCTGTAGAGAGCAATGAGGTCTCCCTTCAGCCTCCTCTTCTTCAGGCTGAACCACCCCAGCTGCCTCAGCTGCTTCTCGCAAGCCCTGTGCTCTAGACCCTTTGCCAGCTTCATTGCCCTTCTCTGGGCTCACTGCAGCACCTCAATGTCCTTCTCATAGTGAGGAGACCAGAACTCAAGGCAGTACTCAGGGTGTATACTGCTTTAGCACTGCATTTGACTGCCTGAGAGAGCTGCAGAGAGAAGTTTGATGTCTGAGTGGAGACAGTGACGACTACAGTCCCCCAGGTGCTGGGACTGGTGCTGTTAGAAACATGGACACTGAGGCCAAGTGCCCCCTCAGCAGGTTTACAACACCACCAAGCTGCTTGGTGCAGCTGACACAAGGGACAGAAGGGATGGCATGCAGGAGGACCTAGGGAGGCTTGAGAAGTGGCTCTGTCTATGCTGGCACTCACAACTCACTGCAACTGGCTTTGAAAGCCAGCACAGATCACTATCAAGGCCTATCAGTCTGGGGGTCTTTTGTGACCAAAAGTAGCAGAAAAGTGGAGGACAGCAATGATGTTACCACACAGCATGTTCTACCAGCTCGTGAGAGCCTGCACTAAGTTCTGGAAAGCTTCCTACCTGGTTCAGCTTTCATCTGCGGCCAGCCAGCCCCCACAGCACGTATAGTTCTATTTACATCCTGCTGTTTGGCAACAGCAAGAAATATTTCCTAGGAAGAATTAAAAAAAGTCTTTCATTCACACTGAAACATCTACTGGACATCCCTGTGGGCCTAATTCCCAGAACACTGAAATCCAAACCTCCAAATGGGAAAAATATATTGAGTACCTGCCAGGAACCTCAAGAGTGGCAAGCCAAGACCTTAATAGCAGCCTGCATTACCATCTGGCTGCCACAGGAACTGGGATGCTGTTATTGTTCTGAGTTTTCCCTACTTGTCAGGATAATTGCTTCAGCATTAATTAAATGTCCCTCTCCGCAGCTGCACAGACAGCTCACGTAGATCAGCTCCTGAGTGCACAGCACAGGCTGCTCTTCAGCCAGCAGGCACAGCATGACCCCTTGACCCAAGCCTGCCTGTTGAACACTGAACATGAATATCCTACAGGCTAAAAACCTGAAAACTCACTTCAGAAATTTCAAAACCAGAATGGTAGGGGTTGGAAGGAACCTCTTGAGATCTGCCAATCTAACTCCCCTGCTAAAACAGGGTCACTCACAGCAGCATGCTTAGCATTGCAATCTCCAGGTGGGTTTGGAAGCTCTCCAGGGAATGAGACTCCACAATCTCTCTGGGCAGCCTGCTCCAGGGCTTCAGCACCCTCATGTCAAAGAAGTTTTCCCTCCTGTTCAGCTGGAACTTCCTGGGTTCTGTTAGTGCCCATTGTCCCTTGCCCTGTCTCTGGACACCACTGAAAAGAGTCTGGTCTCAGCCTCCTGAGCCTAACCTTTAACTCCTGCTGAGCATTGCTCAGCTCCCCTCTGGGGCTACTCTTCTGCAGGCTCTCAGCCTTTGCTCCTCACAGAGCTGCTCCAGGCTCCTCAGTATGGATGTAGTCTCCACTGGACTCTCCCCAGTAGTTCCCTGCCTCTCTTGATGTGGGAAGCCTAGAACAGGCCAGATGTGGCCTCGCTTGGGTGGAGTAGAGGGGGAGAACCTTCCTCATCCTGCTGGTCACAATCTTCTTACCCAGGGGACCACTTGCCTTCTTGGCCACAAGGGCACATTCCTGCCACACAGGTAATTTTTTGTCTACCAGGACTTCCTGGTCCTTCTCCCTGGAGCTGCCTTCCAGATGGCTATGTGGAAGCACAAATTTTCAAATCCCCAAAACAATTAAAGCACTGAAGAAGGGAGAACCACCCCATCACCTACTCAGGCAGATCATTTGGTGCTGGAGTCACAACCCCACACACCCACCACACTCAGATCCGTGTCAGCAAAGTCCACTGGCATACAAACATTTCTCAGCAGAGGCTGCAGAACCATTTCACAGTCACACAGCTACAAAGTCATCAGGAGAAAATTGGCCCAAAGCTTTCTTGAAGGCAATCCAGCAGGACTGTGTCCCCATTCCTAGTCCACTGCTGCAGTCATACCCGGAGGCTCTCCGGGAGCAGAGGCGAGAGCCCGTCGCGGTGGGGGTTACATGGCTGTGCTGTCAGTTACAGCAGAGCAGCCTTCCATGGGGATTGGAGGCTGCAACGCTGCCATCCCAACCTCTGAAGTCTCTCCAAGCCCTTCTTTCAGTGCTGCTAGCTTAGTGCTGCTGGGCGAGTCCCAGGCTGTGGAAATTTGGGCTGTGTCTGATCAAAGCCCTGCTCATGTTCCCTGCAAATTTCAGCGCTCGTGGCCGCTGGGCTCCCCAGCCAAGCTCCAGCCCTTGCCTTTCAACAGCCCTGGCTCCCTGCTCCTTTCCAGGGGTGATTAGGCACAGCTCTCAAGCAAAACTGGTACTTAAGAAGTTGTCTGAAGGCCTGGGACAGGGTTTTACAGAATAATCATGACTCTCTTTAATTGGGTTCTGCCAAATGTTTCAATTTGAGATCAAACCAGTCAACTTTTTACACCCCTTCTCAGAGATGCTCCCTACCTTGCAGGAACTATAAAAGCTGAAAGAACGACAGAAGCAAATGAGGTCACCCAGAACCACTTTAGAAGGAACCACTTCAGCCCCTCAAGGGTCCCTGTATCCCCACACACGTGGGCTCCTCAGCAAGGCACAGCCCCACTCTGCAAGAGCATAGCCTCTGGTAACCGAGGCACAGCATCATCACCTCACTCCGAGAGGTGCCTGCTGGGGTTTCTCTTCTCCAGGTTCAGCAGTCCCAAGGCTCTCAGCCTTTCGTCCTCACAGACATCCTCCAAGCCCCTCAACATCTTTTTAGCCTCTGCTGGACTCTCTCCAGGAGTCTCTCTTGATCTGGGCAGTCCAGAACTGGAGCTAGTATGTCAAATGTGGCCTTATTAGGGCAGAGTAGGGGGAGAGGAGAATCTCTCTGGTCATGCTGGCTGGTCACACTTCTCCTGGTGCACTCCAGACCATTTCTAGAGAATTCAGCTGTCCAGCTTTTCATTGCCACTGTTCAGATGAGATTTTTCCCTTAAACACAGGAGTCTAAGGTTAGATTCTCCAGGGTGAGCACTTTCCCCTAGGCAGTGTTGTATAGATGAGGTTTCCAATAAAGGTACAAACCATACTTGTGGCAGCTTTACATCAATCTGAACCCATGTGTCCAATGATGAACACAAGGCTGTGCTGGATGGCATCAGAGATGCATTTGCCTCACTGTGACCCTGTCAGTGCTCCCAAGGAGCAGGTTCTGATGATGTTTTAACAAAGGAAAGATTGTTTCCCAAAGGCACTCTGGAAGCTGATGCTCCAGCTGCTGACAGAGATATCTATCTTCCTTAAAAACAGTATCATCATCTAGAAAAGCTCCCAATCACAAAACCACCTCTGTGGTGACATGGCAATCATTAGGAGACCTCCCCTAACATGGGAAGCAAACCAACCCCTCCCACAAGAGTTCAGCCTGGGTAAAACCAAGAAGCAGGAGGAAGATTTAATGCCTGAGAGGTGATAATGGCAGCAGTTGGGTAGGGAAGCATTTCACAAACATTCTCCCTCACGCTAATGGAGCATTGTGGGCTCAAGCCTTTGGCTGGACATGTAGCTACACCCTAGGAAGTGATCCAAGCTGTTCCACATCTCTTCTAGATGTCAGCAGAATGGCCAAGGAGGCAAATTCCCTTCCCCGGCTCCGGGGAGAGGTTACTACTTTTGGCAACATCAGTTTTGAATTCGCCTCACCCGAGATGTGCCACAAAGACACTTGCTCTGCAGCAAGGACACAGCTGAGCTACCCTGGGATGAGGTAGGTAGATGAGAGCTGGAGCTTCTTCCACTGCCAAAGAGTTTCCCCCTGGACATCCTGACTCCTCCTACACCAATGCCAGAATGCCACTACCTTAAGTCACAAAGAGTTGCCCAAAAGGAATGCTTCTCTTCAAAGGCAACATCTTCCCAATCAAGCTAAGCCCTGAATGGTTCTGCTGCTTCTGAGCTGGTGTTTGGCAATGAGATCACTCAGCCTATGCCAGGGAAGCTGTGAAAATGCAAAACAGACTTCACTGGGGTTTGTTCAATCAGCTGGAAAAAAAAGGTCTGCCCAATGCATACAAGGGTGAAGTGCACTGAGGATAACAGGAACTGGTAGTGCTGGGTTTACCACTGGACCAAATGATCTTAAAGGTCTTCTCCAATCTAAATGGTTCCTGTAAATACTTAAAGGGTGGGTGTCAGGAGGATGGGACTGGGCCTTTTTTCAGTGGTGCCAGTGACAGGACAAGAGGTAATGGACACAAACTGGAACACAGGAAGTTCCATCTAAACATGAGGAGGAACTTCATTACTCAGAGTAGGAGAGCACTGGAACAGGCTGCCCAAAGAGGTGGTGGAGTACTCACCTCTGGAGTCATTCAAAACCCACCTGGACACCATCCTGTGTAACCTGCTGTGGGTGACCCTGCTCTGAAAGAGAGGGTCAGACTAAATGATCTCCAGAGGTCCCTTCCAAGCCCTCCCATTCTGTGGTTCCACGAACTTCTACACTGGTTCCAAACTAGCACAGAGAAGCATGTCCAAAATCAAAATTCCAGCTGGCTCCAGCATTACTCGGATCACTCTTACCCTTCCATGATCAGCTTTCTGTTTTCTAACATCCTTTAGAGGCTCCACAGATGAACTTCGAAGCATCATCTACGCATGAGTCTGAAGGTACTCCAGAAACCATTATAAGCTTTCTGTTCAGAGTGTTTAATGGATAAATTATTCAGCCACATTCCTTGAAGATGCATGAGGAGCACCCATGAGATCAAACAGAAGCTACTGAAGATGAGAAAACAAAGCTGCTCTCCATATGCATGAAGAAAGAGCTGTCTATAAATAGCAAAGTAGGAAGTTAAGTCTCCTTTAGGAACATAATTTATATGAAGTTGTTTTTGTTCCCAACTTCAGAAGTGAGAAATAGGAGGAGGAATAAAAGTTTATTGCAAGCTGATGTAGATGTTGGATGGCAGCTTTCAGATCTCTGCATTCCCAGAAGCTGCTTCATATGAGAGCAAGCTATGGCTCCAGATCCATGCTGAACACAGCAGCTGCAGAGCAGCAAAGCTCCTTCCCCAGCACACTCAGAGCTCCCTGACTTCACTTTGCCCAGGTCTGTTTGCAGCCACATTGAAAACTGACATGGTTAAGAGCTGTGAAATGAGACTCCAGCCCCCTGTACCCAACACAAGCTGTCCACAGCAGATGGCTGTGGTCCCACTGCCTTCAGAGCCATCTCTTCAACCCACCAACAATCTCCAGCCTTCTTCAGATGCTCTGTAACTGAGAGGTTTGCTGACAGATTCATGCTGAGCAAAGCTCTCCTGAAGTCTTCAAGATGATTTTGCCCTCTCCTTGGAAGTGTTCCTGGATGGGGCAACCTCATCTAGTGGAAGGACCGTGGCAGGTGGGTTGGACAAGATGATCTTTAAGATCCTTTCCCATTTAAACCATTCCATGATCGAACTCAAGCTTTCTTCCTAAGGACTTCAGGAGAGCTTTACACAGCCTATCTGCTCCAGCTTCCCACCACTCCACATGAGGAGCTCTCTTTTAGGGAGTGAGCTCCTAGGTCAGGGGTTCTTTTGGTCCAGGAGCTCACCTGCTATAGCTCTCAAGTGTCAGCAAAGCAGAAGTTGAGGTTTCAGAGGATACTTGGTCTTACAGCATGGGAAGCTCATCTGCTGCTACTTGGCAGTGATCACACAGAAGGCAAGAGAGGTTGCAGTTGCCTGCATGCTGCCAGGGTAAAGATCAAGAGAGATGTGTCCCTCACTGCTAAATACCAAGCTCGTGAGCAATTGGGAAAGCAGCAAACATTTGCTAGCGGCAGCAACGTCAAATGGAGTTTACACAAATGCTTGGAATGGACCAACAGCTGGAGAAGAGAAAAAAGGTAAAGTAACCCCCATAACCCTTGGTCAAGTGTAAGGTCAGCTCAGCAACCTAGAAATAAGCAGAGAGCCAGAAATCTGCTGAACACCTTGCTGCTCTTTCACAGCAGAGCTACTGTCTCACTCATCACTCTGCAGCCAGAGGCAGCAGAGGCTCTGGGAACAGCGAGCAAAGCCCTGACACTTGGGGCAGGTAGGATGAATTCCAGAGCTCAGCTTCTGCCTTGCCACACAACAAAGGTTCAGACAGTGATACCTTTCCCAGGACAGCTGCAGCCCTCAGCAGCACCTGGAAAAGGCTCTGATGGTCTGTGTGTGGCACCATAACTACATAAAGATGCTCCTTTAAGCACAATCTGGAGAGATGCTCTGTCCCAAGGTGCCCGACCCTGAGCAGAGCTGTGCGCAGGTGCTGTGGCTGTGCTGGCATCCAGCCCCTGCGTGCCCTCAGCACAAAGCAACGGGCACCAGCCTTGGCTTTAGCTCCTTCCCCTGCAGATCTCCCTCCAGCATCCTGAGTCAAAGGCAGAGGGAACACTAAGCTCTGAAGCCGCTCCAGAAAATGAGCTCCTTGGTGCTGAAGAGCTGTGTCCCAGATGGGGCTGCTGCCCCAGACCATCCAGTGTGCTGCCTTGAGAGAAACCCCTCCAGGAGCCCTGCAGAAAGGCAGGAGCAGAGACCCAAGACCCCAGGTCTCTTACCAGCCCTGTCAGCAGCACAAACTCTGCTCCCAGTCCCCTGCCGCCAAACCAGACAGGAATTAACAGTTTGAACTTTCCCTCCAGACACATCTCAGCAGCATGGAGACTTGGGCTGTCAGCCACCAGCAAGGCAGGGAGAACCCAGAGGGAACTGCAGTCAGCAGGAGACTTACCCACTGCCAGCATCCCGAGAATCTGCCTCTGCCCCCCACGCTGCCAGTGGGCTCCTGCCAGCAGACCCAGGGAGCTCAGCACAATGCAACCCATCAATCCCATCCACTAAACACTTCCCTCCCCAAATACCCAAACTTCTTCTCTTTCTCTTCCCCTCTGAACTTCTCAACAGTTGGGTAGTGTTTCACTTTCTGAGCAGAGGACCTCCAGGCTCTTGCTGCTCCTGACTCCATCACAACTGCTGACACTTTATATCTTCTGACAGCCCAAATTAGAGCTCCAAAGTGTCCCACACAGGGCTCCCGTAAACACATCCCTATTACAAAGTTGCTTCTTCATTTGGGTTTTAAGTGAGAAAAAACAACCTGGGAAACTTGAACACTTCAGTGTTGGGCAAGAACCTCATGAGGTTCAACAAGGTCAAGTGTAAGGTCCTGCATATGGGTCAGGGCAAGCCCCAGCATCAACACAGGCTGGGAGATGAAGGCATTGAGAGCAGCCCTGCACAGAAGGACTTGGGGGCACTGGTAGATGAAAAGCTGGACAGGAGCTGGCACCAAGAGCTCGGCCCAGAGCCAGCTGTGTCCTGGGCTGCTCCCCAGCAGCATGGGCAGCAGGGCCACAGAAAGGATTCTTCCCCTTTGCTCTGTTGACACCCCACTTGAAGCACTGGGGCCAGCTCTGTGGAGTCCTCAGCATAGCACAGACAGAGACCTGATGGAGCAGTGCCAGAGGAGGCCACAGCAATGCTGGCAGGGCTGGAAGGGCTCTGCTGTGAGGTTGGACTGAGAGAGTCAGGAGTGTTCAGCCCAGAGAAGAGAACACTCCAGGAAGATCTCTTGGTGGCCTTTTAGTGCTTACAGAGGCTGATAAGAAAGCTGGGGACAGATGTTTCAGCAGGGCCTGTTGTGACAGGAGAAGGGGTGATGGTTTGAAACTAAAAGAGGGAGATTCAGACTGGAGAGAAGGAAGAGAATTCTTACACTGAGGATGATGAGACCCTGGCCCAGGTTGCCCAGAGAGGTGGCAGATGCCCCATTACTGGAACCATTCCAGGCCAGGTTTTGAGGCTTTGAGCAACCTGGATGCAGTTGCAGATGTCCCTGCTGACTGCTGGGGTTGGGCCTAGATGACCTTTAGAAGTCCCTCCAACCAAAACCATTGAATGGTTCCATGACAGGAAGAGTAGAGCCAAAGCTTTGCTCCCCAGCACTCTCCCTGCACCGCTAATCCCCACTGCCCAGGAGCAGCAAAGGAGTGCGTGGGCTGCACAAGTGGGATGGAATAAAGCAATCTAAGGGGCTTTAATTCCAAATAACTATTTAAAGCTGTGAGAGGCCTTGTTTGTAAAGTCACACTGTGTGCACTCTGTATATTACACTCAGACTGACACAAAGAATTACCAGATCCCAACTACTTGCAAGCTCCACCAACGCTGCTCATTTGTGATGTTGCTGCTCTGGACTTTCTCAGGCTGCAGACAACACAATAAAAGCTCTCCATAAGCCAATATTCTTCCATATTTCAAGAACACGGTGGAAATATTTCTACTGCTCTGTTTTCTAAACCAAAAATCTCAATCAAATGCCAAATTTAAGCTCTTTTCCAGCAAGCCTCAGTTGGTTGGGAGGTTGGAACTGGGACTCGGTGGCAGCAGCGCACTCGTGAGCGAACTCAGCTTTAAGCATGTGCTTAATTTCCCCTAAAGGTGACTTCAGCATGCTGCAGCACTTTCCTAAACAGTCATGGTTTGCTGTATCAAGGTATTTAAAAGAATATAAAGTTCTGAAATGCAGTTTAATAGTGACTTACAGCTTCTCTTCTAACTGAAAATGAAAAATTAATATGGATGTGGAGGTATTTTTCTTGGTCCCTGCCATGTTTTTCCAATCCTCTGCATGTTATTGCACTCCATTTTACAGAGGAGCATTATTTGTTCAGCTGAACCAGCCCCAGCTTCTCCTGTATGATTCAGACATTCATTTGGGTTTTGGACAATGGTGACTCCTTTTCAGAAATCAGAGGGGATTTACAGGTATTTCTGCTGTAGAAGTGAATTCTGCAGAGGTTGAATTGAGAGGGTTGAATTCTGAGCACGGTGAAACACTGGCATGGGCTGCCCAGAGAGGTGGCAGATGCTCCATCCTTAGGAACATGCTAGGTCATGTTGGGTGGGGATTTGAGCAACCTGCTCTAGTTGCAGATCATACAATGGTCTGGCTTACAAGAGACCTTCAAAGCTCATCCAGTCCAATCCCTCTGCAGTCAGCAAGGCCATCCTCAAATAGATCAAGTTGCCCAGAGCCCTGTCAAGCCTCATCTTGAATATCTGCAGGGATGGGGCCCTCAACTACTCCCTTAGGTAACTTGTTCCAGTGTTACACTACCCTCGTGGTACAGAACTTCTTCCTAACATCCAAACTAAATCTGCTCTTCTCTAGTGTGAAGCCATTGCCCTCATCCTGTCACTGCAGGTCTTTGCAAACATTCTCTCTCCAGACATCCCTGCTGACTGCAGGAGGTTGGACTGGATGACCTTTAAAGGTCCTTTCCAACCCATTCTGTGATTCTATGAAGGACACTTACAAGGGCTATTTCCACTGACAAGTTGAGGGATGGCAAAGAAGAGTCAAACGCAGGGTCATGTGGGGCCAGGGAAAACCAAAAGCTATCATGAAAAGCACTTGGGAGCTCTTGAAGGTAAACCCTCTGTGTGCCTCCTGACAGCTCATCACTGCCAGCTTGCCTGCCATGGTCAACAGAGCAACATCTCCCCAGCTGTGACAGTCCACACACTGGTCTTAAAAACAGCACTTCTACAGGGAACACTTCCATTTGCTCCCTGGTGAGACGTGTAGAACATGGCCTGAGGTTTATCTGCTCATTTTGCTCTTGTTTAGGATTAGCAAAGGTTAGCAGCAGACACCCAGAGCAGAGTGTCAGCAAGCACGTCTTTCCTAGAGGGGGCAAGGCCTGAAAAGGCTTCTTTCCTGACATGTGTCTGGTTTTACACTGTTGTTTTTGGCTCTCCAAGGAAGGAAATTAAATGAACAGCTTTTTTTTTTAATCCTCTTGGAATCCCAGAGAGGAGAAATGCTGAGCAGAAATGCTGCAGGAGGGCACAAGGGCCTTTTCTCTGGCTGTATACTTCTGTCAGAGCTGGTTTAAAATTCTCAAGCCCCTCCAGAATAATCCCCTGCAGCTGTCACCATCCACATATCAGGTTCCCTACCCATTGTGCCTTCAGTAAGGACTACAAGGCCATGGATATTGAAGGTTTGGAACCAAAGAGAAGGATACACCTTCCACAGCACCAAGCCAGGTTGCTAGGTCTCATCTTTCGAGACAGCCTTCATGGTCTCATCATCTCGAGTAGTGTTCTGCTAACACAAGTCAATTTTTGAGCCTGAGGTCCAAACTCTGAGCAGGTTCTGCACCGTTTCTGCAGCTCCCCAGCTGGGGTGATCCCCTAGAAATATGCTCAATACTGTGGTCCTGGAGATGTAGCTGAGGGTGCTCAGAAACCATTTTCCTCTGTTGAAAGGTACAGCTCAGCTCCACTTCAGGAAAACTGTGCAAGCATCCTGCACCTGGGCCAGGTTCCCCAGAGGGGAGGTAGATGTCCATCCCTGGAAACATTCCAGGTCAAATTGTCTGGGGGTCTGAGCAGCCTGATCAATTTGAGGATCTTCCTGTTGTTGACTGCAGGAGGGTTGGACTAGATGACCTTTACAGGTCCCTTCCAGCCCAAATCATTCTATGATCTGCCCCACAGCAAAGCGTGATCACGAAAGGTACCAAGAGCAAACACCACACAGACAGCTCTGGAGCAAGCACCACTGACACGTCTGAAGCAAGTATGAACAGCTGCCTGGTCCTGCTCCAAGAAGGTTCCAAGTAAGAATTCTGACGCCAAAAATCTGAATTCTCACTACAAGAAGAATTTCTAAGGGTGTAAGATACAAGAAAAAGTGGTGTGAGAGGAACAGGATGGTTAAAATTCCCAGGGAAGCAGGAGCCGAAGTCGCTTTCCAAGCTGGAGGTAAAAGGTCTGAGCTACCAGAAGTCATCAGACACAGTGGGGTGCAAGACACAAGGTGCAGGAACAAACCTTTCTTGGCCCTTCTCTTCCAAGACAAATAAATTGACAGAGCCAATGTTTTCCATTTCTAACACAGATACCTTTGTTGGTAGCCAAGAGAGATACAGACACTGGGGTTTGGCAGCAGCTGCCTCCAAACACACAGCAGCCTTCCTGCTCCCGTGTTTTCCTTTGCTCCGCCGTGGTTTCTTCTGTTCTGGCCTCCTTTCTACAGACTTTTCTTGACCTTTCCCTTCTTAAACACAAACTCCTCATTCCCCTGTCTGCCACCTCTCCTTGGCAACTCCTACTGGGAACGCAGAAGCCCAGAAGGACTGAGTGATGTTACCTATAAATATGTGCAGTTATGTAACTGGAGGCTGGAAGTGGGTTTGTGCTCTGCGCTCAAGCTGCTGCAGCAGGTCCCCTTCTGCAGTTTATCATCTTAATAGACATCAAAACAGGAAAACATTTAAAGTTATGCAATAGAAGCCATTATTAAAAACAGAAACAGAACCAGCTCCTAAAAAAGAATCTGGAGCAGCCAAGTGGTGTTCATGGAGCTAACCCAGCTCAACATTCCTGCTGCCTCCCTCTCAGCATTTCCCACCATGATTTGGTCTCAAGAGACAGAGTCTGTCCTGCTCCCTCAGGTCAGCAGCTGGTTTCCAACTGAAGAATCCTCAAAGGTGCTCTTCAAACAGACACCTTCACAGCCCCCAGCACCCACATCTCACCCTGGATGAACTGCCACAGACTGTGATAATCCAGATGACATTTTTACCCAGGCTCTAGGACTATTCCATGGAATCTCAGCATGGTGGGGGGTGGAAGGGACCTCTGGAGATCATCCAGTCCAACTTCCCTGCTAAAGCAGAGGCACCCACAGCAGCTTGCCCAGCATCACAATGTCCAGGCAGGTTTAGACTCTCTCCAGAGAAGGAGACTCCACAACATTTCTGGGCAGCCTGCTCCAGGACCCTCACAGAAATGAAGTTTCTCCTCATGCTCAGATGGAACCTCCTGGGCTCCAATCTGTGTCCTTTGCCCATTGTCCTGTCACTAGGCACTGCTGAAGAGAGTCTGGCCTCATCCTCTTGACCCCAGAGGTCCTTGAGATCTGTTCAGCATTGATCAGATCCCTTCTCAGGCTGCTCTTCTCCAGGCTCAACAGCCCCAGGGTTCTCAGCCTCACCTCTGCACAGAGGTACATCTTTGTAGCCTCTGCTGAACTCTCTCCAGCAGTTCTTTGTCTCTCTTGAACTGGGAAGCCCAGAACTGGACCCAGTACTTCAGATGTGTCCTCGCTGGGGCAGAGTGCAGGGGAAGAAGAACCTTCCTCAATCTGCTGGTCACACTCCTTTCACTGCACCCCAGGAAGCCATTGGTCACTTGGCCAGGAGCAGAGGCAGTACAGCAGCCAGTGGTGAACACATCTCCTAAGCAAACCATTACCAGCAGTTCTCTGGTGTTTGTGAAATGAGAGCAGTCTCTCTCCATCACTTCAAATCTCCCAAAGTCAAGTTCTGCACTGTCATCAGGACACCAGCCAGCTCCCCCAGAACAACAGCTTACAGCAGCTCAACTCTGCCACCAATTAGGAATTTAAAGGCTTAGAGAAGGTTTCTCTATTCCAGAAGCAGCTGCAATCAGGCAGCCTTAGCAAACAAACAAAAAATAAGAGAAATAAACAACAATCAGTGAAGTAAGTCGATAAAAGACAAAGGATTTGCTTTCCAGCTTCCCCCCACAAGGGCTGCACACAACAGAAGGCAGCAGCAGGACAGGGTCAGGCAGATGAGATGTGCAAAAGCCACAGCCAGGGGATAAGCTGAGGTCAATTCAACAACAGGCAGGAGCATGCCAGGGTCTCGCAGTAACACATTTCAAAACACTGATCAACACCAGGCTCCTGAGTTTCTTGACCTGGGGTCAAGCAGGGTTTGGAGGAGCAGTCCACACCTCCCAGCCACTGTCTTCAGGAAGCAGCAGCAGACTCTCACGCTGTGGTAGGACCCCAAGTCTGCATGAATGTGGTATCAAAGAGATGCAAACCTTAGGTGCTCCATACAACATCCTGTGCAGTCCAGCACTGCCTGCAGGCTCTCATCACGTCCACTGCCCATAATACTCTTCCTACAAGTCACAGATCATAAGACCATTAAAGCATGTAAGTGACCTACTCCAAGCCACCTGTCCGCCCCCACCCTTGTGATTCACACCATTTAGTCATTGATCAGCACTGATCACATCCCCTCTGGGGCTGCTCTTCTGCAGGCTCTCAGCCTTTGCTCCTCACAGAGCTGCTCCAGGCCCCTCAGCATCTTCATAGCCCTAGGGCACAGGAGGAGGAAAGTCTTCCTCAACCTGCTGGTCACACTCTTCTTCATGCATCCCAGGAGACTATTGGACTTCTTGACCACAAAGGCACAGATCCACAAACCATAGCCTAGGGTGAACTTGTCCACAAATGGACAATGGCTGCAGCAGGACACCCCCAGTGCCTTTAGTCCTTCCCTCAGAACTGCAGCAGACATTCCTGTACAGACAGTACCTGGGGGATTTTCATGCTCACATCACCCAGCAATTAGGGGAACAGGTTTTGTTAATTCAGTTCTGCACCTCAACATTCCAATGTAAACCTCAGGAGCTCTGCTCACAGCTGCTCCTGCCCTTGAACCTGCACCAAGCTCTGCTCCCCAAGCCCTGCCCATCCTGCTGACCTAGCCTGCAGGTTGTTCACCTCCTCGCTGCCCACATGTCTACTGTTAGTAAAGTCTTACTTTGTCCACCACAACACAGAGCACCACCACCACAAATTACACACTTAAAATGACCCACAAGAATTTAACAGAGACTGAACAACAACTGATGAGACAATCTAATTATCCTCTGGGACTGGAAGACTAAGGTTCAGGGCTTTTGGGTCAGAGAAAACAGGGTGCGAAAGCTACTCAGGTCACTGCGTTGTGTAAGCAATGGTTTGAGAGATTATGCTCTCCAAATAATCAAATGGGTTCCTTCTGCTCTATCTGAGGCTCTGTAAACAAGTTCATTATGTTAGATCTTGAAAGAAATAAACAAATAGTTGGCATCTGACAGGCTGCCTTCTTGCACAACTTAAAACAAACCCATGGCACTCAGAAGTCTGCTGCCCGACTCAACGCTCCCCCACCACCCCCCCAGGAGATGAGCAGGGAATCAGAAAAAACACAATCACTTGGGTTGGAAGAGACCTTTAAGATCATTGAGTCCAACCATTAACCCAGCACTGCCAGGTCACCACCAAACCATGGCCCTCAGCACCAATTCCAAAAGGCTTACAAAACCTTCCAGGGATGGGGACTCCACCACTGCCCTGGGAGGCTTGGTCTAGAGTTTGACAACCCTCGAGGAAGAAATTGTTCCTCATGTCCAACCCAAACCTCCCCTGGAGCAACCTGAGGCTGTTTCCTCCCATCCTATAGCTCGTTATTTGAAAGGAGAGAGTGACCCCAGCTGGCTCCAGCCTCCTGTCAGGGAGTTGTAGAGAGCCAGGTCTCCCCTCAGACTCCTTTTCTCCAGGCTGAAGAACCCCAGTCCCCTCAGCTGCTCCTCACAAGACTTCTACTCCAGACCCTTCACCAGCTTCCTTGCCCTTCTTTAGACGTGCTCCAGCACACTGATGTCCTTTCTGGGAGAGAGGGGCCAAAAACTGAACAGAGTATCCCAGAACATCTCCTCAGCCATGTGGCCCTGGTGGCTGCTGCACACTGAGCAGGAAATGCTTATTTTTCAAATAAAATCAGTTCAAGAAAATGTTGTTAAAACCTAACTAAGCCTTGAGAGGCACCTCTGAGGGAAAAAAAGTAATTGTTCAAGCCTCTAAGAGAGCATAATCATCAACACTTTTGAAAGAGAAATACCAAGGGCAATGTCAAAGCACATGAACTCTGTAAAGACCAAACACTTGCACAACCTTTCCACAAAGCCTAGAAACTGATCAAAACCCTGCCAGGGGCTGTGGGACCTCACTGCTATCTCAGACGAGGATCTCCACCGCAGAGCAAGTGCAATCCCATTTTGCAGGATCCTCTGCTGTCAGCAGCACAAACCACAGCACCTTGAAGAATTACCACGTGGTAGACTCTCAACACAACAAGGAATTCAGCTCTAGATTTGCCTTCTGCAGCATGAGCACCTGGAGGAGGCCACCTACTCCTTCAGTAGCTGGACAAAATCAAGATGCTGTCTCCATAACACCACTTCAGTGGCTCCTAAACCCACTTGATCCACATCCTCAGCATCTCCTACAGGAAACAACATCCATGCTATGATAGCTCATCCCCTGCCAGTACCTGCTCAGAAGTCACTGAACCATGGCATGTTACCTTGCAAAGGACCATTACAGGTCATTTAGACGAACCTCTCTGCAGGCAGCACAGACATCAGCAACTAGAGCTAGTCATCCAGGGTCCCAAACAGCCTGGCCTGGAATGTCTCCAGAGATTGATGAGACCTTCCATGTGACCCTTCTCAGCATTAAAGATTATTTCCTTATGCCTGTTCAGCTTGCAGAAAGGCAGCCTGAGAGATCTTCTCAATGCTCAGCAAGACCTAAAGGGTGAGGGGCAAGAGGATGGGGCCAGACTCTTTTCAGCAGTGCCCAGTGTCAGGACAAGGGGCAGTGGGCACAAACTGGAACTCAGGAGGTTCCATCTGAACAGAAGGAAAAAAATTCTTCAGTGTGGTTGCCCAGAGAGGTTGTGGAATCTCCTCTGGAGAGATTCCAAACCCTCCCGGACACTGTGACCCTGGGCAGCCTGCTGCGGGTGCCTCTGCTTTAGCAGGGAGGTTGGACTGGATGAGCTCAGAGGTTCCTTCCAAGCCTATGATGATTCTGTGACTGTCAAAGCTGTAGCTGAGCTCCACATCTCAAATTGTCTCTGTTCCTCCAGTGATTCCTCTGCTCACACATTCAGCTCGAGATCCCCAACCCGTGAGAAAGGGAGCAAGAGAAATCTGCTCACAACTGCATTTCATTTGAGTCCCCCGCAAGGTTCTTTATCTTGTTATTCTAATGCAAACAGACTTCTGTGACTTTTTTCACATCCAAAATTTCACCATTGCAGTAACCACAAGCCTGGCAGGCTCCCCCTCATCTGGAAAGGGAACAAACTTTCAAATCATTTATAAATAACCATTTCAAGAACATGGCTTTTCTTCTTTCATCCCACAAAAGGCAGAAATTTTTGCTGGGGACCGCAAGCTGTCAACTTCCCAGCAAACCCCGAATCCCACTTAACTCTCTATTGTAAACAGTGTAGTATTGCCCTACCACATCAAGAAATCCAATTCTTGAAGGAATTATTTCTGTGTTTGATTCACATTTGTTCTGCATATGCCACTGAGCCCAAGGTATTCAGGACGTTCAGCTCCTAAGCGCCTGGGCCCTCACAAGGGCCACGCAGGAGCCTTCCCGGGTGCTATTGTTCAGCCAGAACCAAAGCCCAAACCGAGGATGTCAGTTGGCTTCCCCATGCCTTAACTTAAAAAAATTCAAATGGCTCAAAGCTGCCTCTAAAGCAGGCTGCAGCACATTTCAAGCCCCCATCCAGAATATGCTATCAGCATGCTGCCTGGGTGGCCACTGGGTGCCATTCACCAGCCTCCGAGTCTGGTTTCAACCATCGTGACCTTATGGTTGCTGTCTGGCACCTCAGGCTGCAGCTGGGGAAACTTCTCAAAGCTGATCACTACCTAAAGGGCAGGAGGCAAGGTGATGAGGGCCAGACTCTTTTCAGTGGTGTCCAGAAACAGGACAAGGGCCAATGGGCACAAACTGCAACCCAGGAGGTTCCATCTGAACAGAAGGAAAGAACTCTTTGCTGTGAGTGTGCTGGAGTCCTGGAACAGGCTGCCCGGAGAAGTTGTGGAGTCTCCTTCTCTGAAGAGATTCCAACCCTACCTGGACATTGTGCTCCCAGGCAAGCTGCTGTGGGTGCCCTACTTTAGCAAGTGGTTGGACTGGATGAACTGCAGAGGTCCCTTCCAACACTCACCATGCTGGGATTTTGTCAGGTTCACAATTCCTCACCTCATGCCTCTCTCCAAACCTTTGCTCTGAGGGAGGAACAATCTTTAAGGACTGTTTGATCTTTAAGGCCCCTTCCAACCCAAACCATTCTATGGTTCCATGACCCTCTGCAAGCAGCAGAGCTGTACCAGCAAGCTGTGGGCCGTCCTCCTACCAAGCCCTACAGAATCTGTTCCAGAGAACCACAGACGAAGAGCAGAGCAATCCCTGGTGCTTTGGAATAAGAAACCAAAAGAAATTACCAAAACAGAGAAGTGAAGAACATGAAGATTCTCCCTGCAGACAGCCAAATGCAATTCAAAAGAGCTTTTCATGGGTTGGCAGGAGGCAACTCTGCAGGTCAGTGCCTTCACCAGCACCTGCAGAGGACTTCCTCTCTACAGTCTGGACTGCCCAGGGAGGTGCTGGAGGCACCATCTCTGGAGATGTTTAAGGAAAGCTTGGATGTGGCAGTTAGTGCCATGGCCTGGTCAATGTGGTGCTCTTGGGTCACAGGCTGCACCTGATGATCCCAAAGGTCTATTCCACCCTCAAGAATTCTGTGATTGTCTCAAAGCAGAAGCCTCAATCCTGCAGGAACTCTGTCCCCAGCACACATCTACTCCCTTCCTTCACGGAAAAGCTGCAAGTGTGAGCAGCTGAGAGGCCCTGACAAGGATTAAGAGAGTGGAAATGAGAAGTCCTCTCAGCAGAGGGTTCTGGATCTGCCACCCTGGTGGCAGCAGGGCAGGATTTGGGCTTGACCATTTCAACTTCCCGCGGCGGGCGCCTGCCTCGCTGCGGCAACAAAGAATTCCTGGGGAGGGCTTCGGAAACAGAAGGATTATTGAGCCACCCACACAGAGGCCAAATTAACTCGTCATGGAAATTCAAGATAATAAATGCCATCATTTTGCCTTTAGCTTCACCAAAAAAAAAAATAATAATAATTATTTTTTTTTTCCCTCTCCCCAAAAGTGAATGTTTTTAATTTATGGAGGGAGAGGAAGGTGGGGAGGGGAAGAGTTTAAAAAAAACACTTTCATTAGTTTGTTTTTCCATGGATCAGAGTCCCCCAAATATAAGAAATTAACACACTAATGTAAACACATCCTCTGCTCAGAGGCCTGGAACAGATGTACCCAGGCACTACAAAGGGCTGCCCCTTGCCCATTAGGAACCAGAGTTTGAGATTTGTTGTATAAAAAAAAGATCCTATAAAGCTTCTTTTCATCTTCCACACTGAAACAGCTTCCAAAAACCTGGAAAGGATGAGTGACAGCAGTGGAGATCAGAGAAGAGCTGTGGGATGTGTCAAAGCAAGGGAAACCTGGAAGGGCTTCTGAACCTCCTCCATCAGAAATTGAGAGTCTAATGAAATTAACAGGGATGGAAACAAAATAAGTGAGGAATGTGGTGGCTATCAGAGCCTGTCAGGCTGTTTCTAAAGGATGTCAGTCCCGAGGCTCAGGTATTTGATGGATTATAGAAGCCCTCTGCTGTGAGGCCAGGCTGAGAGAGTTGGGGTTCAGCCTGGAAAAGAGAAGGCTCCAGGGAGACCTTCTGGTAGCCTTTCAGTACTTACAGAGGGTCTATAGGAAAGCTGGGGACAGACTTTTAGCAGGGACACCCCAGGACAAGGGGTGATGGTTTGAAACTAAAAGAGGGAGACTGGGACTGGAGAAAAGGAAGGAATTTTTTACACCAAGGATGATGAGACCCTGGCCTACCAGAGGTGGCAGATGTCCATTCCTGCAACCATTCCAGGCCAGGTTGTTTGGGGCTCTGAGCAACCTGTTCAGGTTGAAGATGTCCCTGTTCACTGCTAGAGGTTGGACCAGATGACCTTTAAAGGTCCCGACCCAAACCAGTCTGTGATCCTATGATACTGGTGTCTCAGCAGGACACTGCTGCAGCAAGGGAATTAAAGAGATCTCTGCCCACAGGTTCTCCAGCATCTGCTAACACAAACCTATTCTGTAGCTTTTTACTTCAGCTACAGCACTTCTAAAGGCTCCCCCTGGGCATCCAACACCATTAAGCCCTTGTAATTCAGCCCTGCAAGAACCTAAATGTGATCAAATCCCACACAGCAGCCATGCAAGTGACTCCAGGTGCACAAAAGCCCAAAATTCCAACTCTTTTTCACTCAGCAGAGGTCCACTTGCCCCAGTAGATGTACTCCTGGCTTTCATGCTCTCCTTGCTCCTGTAACACAGCAAGTCTTTAACAGCCAGCAAGTCCTCCCCTCCCCTTGGCACTCCATGCTGTCTGCAAACCAGTTGGCTGGTAAGATGAATTATTGTAATACAAATATCAGCAGTTCCTGCAGCTTATCTTAATGGGAAGCTTATGATCAGTGGAAGCTGCAATTAAAGCACCTCTGGCCCAATCTACTGTGGCTGCTCCCTTGTTTTGCAATCTCCAAAAGGATGGAAGCCAAGGTTAGAAGCATAACTCCTTGACAAGTCTGGGAAAACAAGAGAGAGGTGAGCTGGGTTCTCAGCAACAGATGGAAGGGAAGAGAATCCAGGATAAAAAGGGATCATCAGATGGGTGTAAAACCTACAGCTACCAGGCGAGTCCATCAGATCTATCACACCACTAACACAAAGCTCATGTCTGCCTCCAACTCCAGGTCTCAAGGCTTTCCATTCCCAATCCCCTTGGCTCTGCCCTTAACATAAAAGGAACAATGACTTTTAAAAAATGGTTATAAAAAAGCCAAACATTTTGGTTTGGTCTGAGGAGTCAGTCGAGGAAAGCCTCCAGTGCTCCATCTCCACTGAAACGGTACATAAGGGATTGATCGCTCAAGTCTGAGAGCTCCTTGGGCCCCCACTTAGATAATCTTTATAGCTCCCAGGCCCCGTTGAAGTGGTTTCCAACAGCTAAAGCCTTAGATCAGCCTGTCAAACCCTGGGACTAGTAAAGTCAGAGCAAGAGAGCAAAACTGCTGGGAGTGTAGCTCCACCCTTTGAAACCAAGAGCGTGCACACACCACATCAATAACGTCAGGGGCAGCCTCCTGCTCTGCTTTCATCCAGCCCCTTCCAGAGCACCACTTCATTACAGCCCTTTCTCCTGCATTTCAATCTCACTGCCCCTCAAAACAATCAGGTGAAATTGTACTTTTCACATTCTGAGCCCCCAATAAACTTAGAGTCACAGATTCATGGAATTATTTCAGTTGGAAGAGATCTTTAAGAGCATCAACCCAGCACTGCCAGGTCAGCACTACACCATGCCCCTTGGCACCACATTTCCATGGCTTTTAAACCCCTCCAGGGATTGGAACTCCACCGCTGCCCTGCACAGCCTGGGTCAGGCCTTGACAACCCTTTTGGGGAAGAAATTGTCCCTCATATCCAACCTAAACCTCCTCGGTACAACTTGAGGTAATTGTCTCTGATCATACTGCTTGCTCCTCAGAGGTAGAGTCTGACCCCTACTTGGCTCCAACTCCTTTCAGGGAGTCTTAGGGAGCCAGGAAGTGTCCCCTCAGCCTCCTTTTCTCCAGGCTAATCAACCCCAGTTCCCTCAGCTGCTTCTCACAAGACCTGGCTCCCACCAAGAGAGCCAGAAGACACTCAGACCCCTCTGATCTTCTCTATGCCAAGGTGGAGTCCTGGATGATGTACAGGTCACAGTGAGGACACTGACAACTACAAGACCAATTTACATAGGACCTCATGGTAGAAACAAGAGCTGTGGGAGGGATGTAGCAAAGTACACAGGAAGAGATGAATCCTGGAGACACATGGGGTAAAAATGGACAAACATGATGCTCCTGCAAGCAAAGCAGATTTGTGCAAGTGGGGAGAGAAGCAGCAGAGGCAGAGATGAAGGTAGGATTTTAGGTTTTCATTGTTTTGGTTTATTTTTGAGGACTTCCAAGACTGAAAAGCCTCTGACTGGCATTTGATCTGCTCCCTCACTCAGAGGAGAGGAACATGCTGCTAATTTTTAGCACATTACAACTCACTCTGATCCTTCAGAAAAGGAACTCCGGCATCCATGAACCCAAAACATGCCTTTCAAGCAGGCACTGAAATCTCTTTCTGCAGAGAAATGCCCTTGCAACACCTAGCCAAGCAGATGCAGATGTCAGTGAGACAGCATCCACTGCATGCCCTCCACAGCCACCACTTTGGGCTTGCACAGCACATTTGTTTCCCTGCTTTGTCCTTTTGTCTGGGAAAGACATTTTTCAGCTGAAGTGCTCAGCCCTTTGTCCATCAGTACAGTACAGTCAAAACCATCTTTCATGCCCTGCTTCAGCACACAATGGCCTTTGTCTCGTTAAACAAAAGAACATGGACTTTCCCTCGATTGCTTCCAGCTGTCTGATCCAAGGTTTTATGGGATCAGAAGTCAACAGCAATCAGCATCTGGCTACCTGCACAAAAGTGCATCTGAAAGTCTGAAGAGCTGGGTGTGATGAGCAGATCTAATTATCACCCCAAACAAAATCCCAGCCCACTGCAGCTCTCTCCCTGGATCCTCATTAACGCTCTAGAGAGACTCTGAAGTCCTTGAGCAGCAGCTCTGCATCTGTGCTGGGAGAACTCTTCACTTCCCTTGGCTGAAGAACAACTTTGGGTGAAATTCATCTGCCATAAAAATCAAGAGAATCTTTCAGGTGGGAAAAGGCCTTCAAGAATAGAGTCCAACCACTACCCCCACACCGTCAGGTCGCCACTGAACCGTGTCCCTCAGCACCACATCTACACAGCTTTGCAATCCCACCGCAGAGGAGGACTCCCCACACCGCCCTGGGCAGCCTGGTCCAGGGCTTCACAACCCTTTTTGGAGAAGACATCTTTCACAGGGTCTAACTACTCACCCTTCAGCACAGGAGCAAAAAGCACCTCCCATGAGAATCACTCTGGGGCACATATCCAAGCCCATGAGCTCCACCAGGCTCCCTCTGCTCTAGCTTTGCTAACTCCTGTATTTCTCTCAAGTCACACTTGTTCAGGTGGAATTTCTGTGATAATTTTTAGAATGCAAAAAGAGAATAACATTGGGGTTTGACTGCTGAAAATCCCCAGCTTGGTGACCAGGAGCATTCATCACCTGAGCTGACTCCTTGGTGGGTACAGCAACCCTGAGCCATCTCAGAGCACCCTCACGCTTCTGTTTGAGGCATATTAAGCAAAAAGGGATTTCTTCAGCTCAAAGGGATTTTCTTTAGGATCCAGCCCAATGCCAAGATAGGAAATTAGCTGTGGAACTCTCCACCTCCCCCATCCCTTGGCCAGGTACACGTGGCTGAATTTGTACATTCGACTGTGGGACTTACTCAGTTACCCAGACAGCTCAGTCTCCAGAGGGGTGATTATCACCAACCCCTCTCCTAGAGCTGCTACTCCAACAGCTCACACATCCAGCCTCAGTCCCAGATGTACCCCTGCACATTGCCTTTCCCCAGATCTGTTCTGCTGTACCATGAACTGGTATCAGTTAAAAGTAATTTTTTTATTACTGTTTGTTAGGGGAATGAAAGATCTGAAACTGGAGGGGGGGGGAGGGAATGGTAGCATTTAGACTCAAGCCTGAAGACTGCTAAAACTTGGAGCATTTCTCACTTAGATCATTTCATATGCAGTATCTGTGTTGCCACTTAACATCTCTGTGCTATGCCAATAACACACTGTAGAGAAAGAACCTGGATCCATGCAAGAATCCTCAGATCAGCTCTTATGTTGACAGATAAAGCTTTCATTTATGGACTTGTCTTCATTATTTTGGAGATACTGGATAATCCTGGCAGGGAACTACTGTCAACAGCCTCTTACTTCAATCCTTATCTATCTCCATCAGCACAACATCAGCATTACTTCAGAGATGCTACCAACATGGAAATCTCATCAGCTCCTCATCTGCACAGCAGCCTGGGACATCCTTCTCAGCTTTTGGATGGCAACTACTTGTCCACAGTCAGACAGCAAAGTGTGGGAGACAACAGATTACCCTGAGGCTCTCCACCCTCTGACTGTCTGCAGAACTCTAAACAACTACATAAATTGCTGCCTCTTTACTGACCATTAAGGAACTTGACCAAAGTTGCATCTGTTTCTGTCCATGGAATTACAGTCTGCTTTTCTCTGTGGGAGACAGAAGGCCTGAGGAGTACCCAGTGCCCACCAGAAGCAGGAGAGAATCACAGGCAGTGTCCAGCCTATACACACTGAAGACACTTAGCCTATGAAGAATCCTTCCTCAGGTTTCCTAAGGCAGAGAAGTGAGGAACAGGTGGTCCAAGGGCTGATGCCTTTAAACTGAACAGAGGCAAATTCAGATTAGGTATCAGGAAAAGTTCCTCAGCAGGAGGTTGGCAACAAGACACTGGAACAGGCTGCCCAGAGAAACTTTGGATGCCCCATCCTTGGAGGTGTCCATGGCCAAACTGCACTGGGCTTGGAGCAACCTGGTCTAGAAGACGACCCTGCTTTAGTACTGGGGTTGCACTAGGTGATCTTTACAGGTCACTTCCAACCCAAACTATTCTATAATAACATCATCCAACCAATGGAAGAACAAGAAGTGATCAGGAGGTCCACATTAGCAGCAACTCCTTTGTTTCCCAACATAAGATTATGATCAAAGCCACAGGGTTAGGAAAAACACCCAAACCAAAACCCACCAAACATCCTCTGAACAACCTGGTGGTCAGTGTAGCATCAGCAGCCCTGACCAGCAAGCATCCTGATGTGTCCCTCAAGGTCTGGTTTCACACAAGTGTCTCTTGCAAGGGGAACGGTGGAGGGGAAAGGCCAACAAGACAGTGGCCAGGGAAGCCTTCTGTTCTGAAAGAACATTTCAGCTGGCTGTAGAAACTGAGAAGGTTAACAACTCTCCCTCAACCACTGCAAAATGAAACAGAAGTGGTCTGGAACATGAACAACGCCAGAGGCTTCAGCAACAAGGGGCAGCTCACAGGGACACAGATGATGGAGCAGTATCCATTCCCAGGGCAAATCTGAGGACTGAGAAGCCATTAGTGGCAGCTCTGCTTTCCTGAGGAGATGGTAGAAAATTAGGAGCTGGAGCAGCAGTGACCTGCAGGCTGCCACAGAGCTTTACAAGGCAGAGTGGAAGCAGAGTATGTTTCTAAGAGCTTCAGAAACAGCTGCTCTCCTTGGAGCCTGCAGAGCTTGCTCTTTCTCACCCCTGCTTCCCCTTAAAGCACTCCCTGCACTCATCTGCAGCACATTCTGCAGCTCTGAGGCCTCCAGCTTCCAACAGCATTGATCTTGAACCTTTCAGACACTGACCTTCAGAGCCAGAATCACAGCCACATCTGTCAAGGTTTCCATCAGCCTCTCCCTAAATGCAGCAAAAAGCATCTTCAAATGCCACAGGCCTTTGTATCCAAGCTGGAGAGATTTGGGAAATATGGAAGACATTAAAGGACTCACTTTCCCTCAGCAAAGAAAGAACATAGACCTATAAACACCACCCTGGAGGCACTTGAGCAGCTTAATCTGCACAGGGCATTGTTTTTATTATTATTTTTTAAGTCAATCAGAAGTCATCAGGTCCAGGAAGCAGTGAACGACAAGAATTTGGTTTAAAAAGGAGGAAAAGAAATACCTGGGGGGGGGGAAGGGAGTTAAAATAAAATCACTGAACATTTCCAAAGAGTTGTTTGATGGCGATAAAGGCTGCAAGGCTCAGCTGCATTCAAACTGTGCCACCCCAACACAGCCTACTGATATCTTCCAGTGGCACCATGCAGACCATGGAGTCAAGGGCTCTGTCAGCAGCAGCAGCTCCTGAAGGTTTCACAGAATTCTCAAGGTTGGAAGGGACCTCAAGGATCATTTAGTTCCAACCCCACTGCCTCAGGCATGGACACCTCACACTAGATCAGGTTGTCCACAGCCACATCCAGCCTGGCCTGAAAAACATCCAGGGGTGAGGCTTCCACCACCTCCCCAGGCAACCTGTTCCAGGGTCTCAGCACCCTCATGGTGAAGAGCTTCTTCCTAATGTCTAATCTAAATCTGCACTCCTCCAGCTTGGATCCCTTCTCCCCACTCCTATCACTACCTGACAGCCTAAAAAGTCCCTCCCCAGCTTTCCTGCAGCTCCCTTCAGATAGTGAAAGGCCACAATAAGGTCTCTTCAGAGCCTTCTCTTCTCCAGACTGAGCAGCCTCAACTCCCTCAGCCTGCCCTTACAGCAGAGCAGCTCCAGCCCTCTGATCACCCTCATGGATCTTCTCTGGACACTAAATGATCCTTGAGGTCCCTTCCAACCCTGACAGTTCTGAGATTCCTTAAGCACCACCAGCCAGAAGCAACCATGCTCTTGAAAGACAGACAAAAATAAAAAAGAGTTAGCTGCTGTTAGTGAAACCCAGTCATGCCTTCATTCATCTAAAAAAGGCTAATTACACCTCCAGGAAGCTTCAGGGTCAGGGCAGATCTTTGCTGAGCAGAGTCAGGGATGATGTAATACACAAAGAGCAGCTGAAGGGGATGCAGAACACTGCTGCCTGGGCTTTGTGTAACAAAGATGCTGCTTATGAGACTGTCTCCAGTGTGATGCCCAGTCCCTGGCCATCATCCCACAGTGTCAGAATTAAGCATAATTCCTCAGGACACCTGGCAGGGCTCTCACATTTTAGAGGTTTCTATAAAACAGGCAAGTAGAGCCAGACCTGGGCCACGTGCACCCAGACTAAACCCCATCAGCCCTCTGCAGGAGAGCAGCTTTTATTGTCTGTTGGATCAGCTCTGCTGGCAGCAGCCTTGCTGGATCACCTAATTTGCATTCCAGGACCATGATATCATGCAAGGATCTCCCCATCTGAGGCCCAGTACAGAAAGCTCCAGGGATGGAGCTTCCAGCAGGATCACAAAGACAACGCCAAGGTCTCCTGCCCTGAGTCCTTCCTGCTTGGCAGTACTGGCAGGGGCAGAACAGGACATGAGCGGGCACTGGGCACTCACAGCCCAGAGCCAGCCTGTCCTGGGCTGATCCTCAGCAGTGTGGGCAGCAGGGGCAGGGAGGGGATTCTGCCCCTCTGCTCAGACCCCCCTGCAGTGCTGGGGCCAGCTCTGGAGTGCTCAGCACAGCACAGACAGGGACCTGATAGAGCAGGGCCAGAGGCAGCCACAGCAATGCTGGCAGGGCTGGAAGGGCTCTGCTGTGAGGCCAGGCTTAGAGAGTTGAGGGTGTTGAGCCTGGAGAAGAGAAGGCTCCAGGAAGACCTCCTGGTAGCCTTTCAGTGCTCAAAGAGATCAGAAAACTGGGGACAGACTTTCACCAGGGCCTGTTGTGACAGGAGAAGGGATGATGGTTTGAAAGAGGGAGATTCAGACTGGAGAGGAGGAGGCAAGAATGTTTTACACTGAGGGTGAGGAGACACTGTCCTAGGTTGCCCCAAGAGGTGGCAGAAGTCCCATTCCTGGAATCATTCCAGGTCAGGCTCTGAGCAACCTGCTCTAGTTGCAGATGTCCCTGCTGGCTGCAGGGAGGTTAAACTAAGTCTCTTCCAACCCAAACCTTTCTGTGATTCTCTGATCTTTGGCTTTGATGAAGCAGACAAGTCCTGGTGCTTCACACGAGCTTTACCCCAGCAGCACAGAGCAGGGCATCTGTCCTGCATAGGGTTCATGTGCACAGTACCACAAGCAGTCTTCTACAGCTCCATCCCCATATTCCTCAAGCACTCAAGAACTACTATTACAGGTTATTAGGGTCACTTCCCTTCCAAAATGGCAACAGCACAAAGCAAGTTGCCATCCCAGAAAAGAACCCACCAAGAGCAGAGGAAATGCTAACTAAAAGCATAATAAAAACCTCAGCATCCTTTGCCTGGGGACTCCGAGTCCCAGGTCTGTGCATGCTTTCTGAAGCTCGGGGAATGGCCTCTTGCCCTTATCACCATGCCCTGCCCAATTCCACCTGCAGATGCTTCACTGGGAATACCACAAAAGTTACTTCCGCGTGGACACATCCATGCCCCCCACGCAAGCTCGCACACGAAATGAGCTCTGCAGTAGCTGCAAATAAAAGCTATCAAAGCTGCAGCTGCAACAACAGCAGAGTGCTGTAAAGACACTTCAATAACATCTGAGATGTTAAATTTTTATAAGTCAGATTTACAGGGCCAAGGTCTCTGTTTAAAGAACATAAAGCATGCAAAGGTGGCTCATAAAACTGGACTTTACCAGCCACGCTTGCAAAAGACATTTATAAGAGGCAGCAGAGCTCGCAGGCTTTTCATTGCATGGCAAATACTGGGCTCAAGAACTAAACCAGATTTTGTGTGGTCTGTGCCAAGTGCTTCTACATATTGCTGCCATGGGTGCAACCCTGTCAGACAGCACAAGGTTAACAACCTCCAAGGCCAGGGGCAGCTTGAAGGCAGTGCAACAACTCTGAAGCAAAGCAGCAGCTCTGTTCCAAAGAGGAGGTCATTAAAGACGCTGACACATGTCGCTAGATGGAACAGCACGAGGAGAAGACATTCAGAAAGCACTGGAACTTGTGAATGCATCAAATTAATAGACAATTAATTCCCCTGATCCAGGGGACACAAATTCTCTTTCCCTGCCAATCTGTTTGTTCATATTCCAACGACCCACTTACATCACAAGAACCACCCAGAAGACATGAACGTCCCCAGCCACGCTGGCCAACGGGAAGGAGAGGGCTGGCTGGCAGTGGGGAAAAGCAAATATGGTTCCACTTCATGAGCCACATCAGCTGGCATCCACACACCCCAGCTTACACAACTCCACAGCAGCTCCTGTGGTAAAAGCTGTTTTCCTCTATCGCTGTCCCTGCTTTGTGCAATCTGAGCTGTTCTTGCTAGTGCTGGAGAGACTTGGTTGTTCACAGGCACAACAATGAAGATGTTTAAAGCTGCAGCCACCAGGAAGAGGCAAGGATTAAGTGCTGGAAAGGCAGACAATCCCCAGCAAAGCCTGAACACTCCATGTTTGGTCTTGCTGGAAGTGTTTCTACCACTGGCTGGAAACGCTGACGCCTAGCGCCAAAGAGGGACAGCTTCAGAACAGCTACTGTGAGCTACAAAACAGCTCCAGAGCAGAAGACACTCCAAGAAGGAAGGCTCTGCTCATTTTTAATGGGCAAAGGAGCAAGCTGGCACAGGATCCCTGTAAATCCACATACAAGTGGGAAAGCAGCTGGGAAGCAAAACACCTACAAGAAAAAAAAAAGCTACTTTGGTGTGAGGGTGCCCAGAAAGGTTGTGGAGTCTCCTTCTCTGGAGAGATTCCAAACCTGGATGCTGATTCTGAGCAGCCTGCTGTGGGTGACCCTGCTTTATTTAGCAGGGGGGTTGGACTGGGTGATCTCCAGAGGTGCCTTCCAACCCCCACCGTGCTGGGATTCTGTATACACCAGCAGAAATGGGAACCCATCAGAACCTACCTTTTCTTTCTAACTCCGCAACTAAAGCACAAGTGAGAGCTTGGTCCAACCACCTGCAATGCAGTGGTTTCCTGATAATAAAATTAACCCTTTGTGCATCTCAGAGGAAGCTTCTGGAGCCAACTATTAAAGCACCACTGAAATCATAAAACCTCCCAATGCTTTGGATTCAAAGGGACCTGTAAAGGTCATCTTGTAGGGATAAAAAGCCCTGTATCAGTGATACAAAGTGAAGGCATGGAACCAGAGAGGGACTGTGGTGGTACTGGAGGTCCTTCCAGTGCCTGCTGCTTGTAGTGTTTGAGCACCCAATGTCGCTGCATCCCTAAGCCAATGAGTACACCCTGCTTGCTCTGTTCAAGCCAGGCTTTGATGGTACCTGCCTTCATTTATCCCCTCGCTTCCTTACATCTGCTTTGTGGCAATGCCACGCTGACAGCCCTGGCGAGGAGGCAGCAAAATTGTTTCCATATGGGTTTGAAAATAAAAAGGTTTTAAATGAAAATACTGCGTGGGCAGAGGGCTCACACAGCACCTCTAAGTGCACCTTACAGGAAGAACCACCCCAGCGAGGCTTTGTCCCCTGCAGAGCCTGATTCTGCTGCAACAAGTCCTCGAGCTCTGTGCTGTACCAAGACATTTCTCTGCCTGTCACTTGGCAGAGGCGATGGCAGGGCCCTGCCAATTCACCCCAAAGCCCCTCCATTTTAATCAGTATCACATCAAGTTTAACACAGGCTTTGAAATGTGCACCAGATTCAAAGCCTGGCCTCAAGGGGGTCCTGCTGAATAACACATACCAGCCCGGCCACTGCTCCTCCAGCAATTATCTTTCAACTCTGGCTGAACCATTGGAACTGTCAACGCCAGCAGGCTGCCAACCGGAGGAAAGGTTGTGGGGTCAGAGCTGCAAACACAACTCCTGGAGGCTGGAGCGCCAGGAGAACGGTATGGGGTGTTTGTTTACACTGCTGTCTGCTTGAGCACAACTCCCAGGGTGCTTGTTTTACAGCTTAGCTGAACTACAAACAGTGGTAAAAGAGGTTGAAGAGAAAGGTTAGCAGTGAAAAGGAGCATCAGCATCTGCCAGGCCCCCAAGAGGATGGAGTCGACCAAGGTTGTTTGCACCTCATAACTGGCAGCACCTTCCAGCCTCAAGAGCTCCTTATCTCTAAACCAGGCTTCCCCCGAGCCTCCCCACATCAGTGCTCCTGGCCACCAAGCAATGGGTGGCAGACACCTCTCTCACCAGGCTGCCACTTCCAAAGCACTAAGATGGCAAGGGTTAGGAACCAGAGCTGTCAGCCTTGAGACGGAATTCAACAGGACCTCAGGACAAGAGGCTCAGCACTTCAAGAAGGACACTGAGGTGCTGGACGAGGTCTAGAGAAGAGCAATGCAGCTAGTGAAGGGTCTAGAGCACAACTCTTGTGAGCAGCTGCTATCTGGAGAAAGGGAGGCTCAGGGGAGCCCTTTTGGCTCTCTACAACTCCCAGAAAGGAGACTGGAGCCAGGTGGGGTTGGCCTCTTCTCCCAAGGAACAAGTGACAGGACAAGAGGAAATGGCCTCCAGTTGTGCCAGGGGAGGTTGCTGTGCAATGCCACAACCTTTACGTTGCCACTTCCCCAGCCTGAAACCACCACTGCCCTTCACAGCATCCAAGCCCAACCCAGCTGCTAGTTCCTCTATTTTGTTTTAAAGCACACTTGGCTAGCTGGAGATGTACTTTCCTGCCTTCAAAGTGGCACAGGGAAAGACAATCACATTCTCTCTCTCCTTTCCAGTCTAGATGGTCTAAAGCAGACACAGGCTGCGAGGTGTTTGGCGTTGGAGTTCTTGCAGTACAAGGAGGCTATTTAACCACTGCATCTCCCACCCCCAAAGTGAGCCAGAGAAAGAATAACTGCAAGTGACTGAAGCCATCAAGGATCCTGTTGGTTTATTTGTAGGGTGCCATTTACTTCTCTGGTGTTAGAACTCAGTCTTGTGAGATCCAACCTCTGGAGACCAGAGCAACCACACATGATAAACCATTTTATGATTCCATGATGCTTCCACCTTCATTCTCTGGGATGACTCAGCACAAACTTCCACCCTGCAGGGCTGAAGCACTTCAAGTTCTGCTGTGGAGGGCATTCCTTTCTTACTCAAGAGATTTTGATTCCTCACCAAAACTCAGCCTTTGAAACACTTAAGCAGGGTCACTATCAGACTCCATTTGCAATGAAGCAACACACTCAGGTCACAGCAAAGACTTGTCAAGTCAAACACACACAACAGTCTGTTTGAGACATCCCTACCCTGTCCACCTGCAGAAACCTGCCCAGCCCCAGAAGACAACAGGGAAGACAAACAAAGCTGAGCTCTCCTGGAGTAACTGAAGTGCATTTTTACCCACAAGTGAAAGCTGTTCTAAATTTGCTCTAGATGCGAATTAGAAGAATATGTTGAGAGGCTTAAATGACCTGAGCCTGTCAGCAGAGCTCTGAGTTTAGAAAGCAGCCTGCTCTAAGGGCAGCCTTGGGTTGCTGCAGGAATTCAGTTGGTGCTGTCTGTGGACACCCGTTTGCAATTTCTCCAGGAGAGTTATGGAAAGGGCAGGCTGCACAGCACAGCTCTCCAGTCTTCCCCCTTAAAACTGAACCACTGTACCTCTACTGTCACAAAACACTAAGCCATTTTCATCTCATTAGCACCCTGGACACCAGAACTCCCTGGTGGCCTCAAATTGTTTCACTCATGTGCCCATCTCTGCAGCCCAGCAGCTAAAAAGAGATAGCTGGTGTTCGAGTCACAGAGAGGTGGGGTTTGGAAGGACCTCTGGAGATCATTCAGTCCAAGCCCCCTGCTAAGGCAGGGTCCCCCACAGCAGCCTGCCCAGGATCACCATGTCCAGGCAGGTTTGGAAGCTCTCCAGAGAGGGAGACTCCACAACCTCTCTGGGCAGCCTGCTCCAGGGCCCCACATGACTGTCACGCCAGGAGTGCGCAGGCTCCCAGAACATCCTCAGCTCCCCTTCCATGTACACATAGTGAGAGCCTTCATCAGCTGCAGAGTACAGAGAGATCAAACCAGCCCATGTGCAGCACAGGAATCCAATACCAAAACCACTCCAGGAATTTCTTAACAAGAAAAATGAGGAAAACAGTTAATGTAAAAGGCTTATTAGCAGCTATATTACAACAAGCCTGAACCAGCCAAATGAAAACTGAAGAATTTATCATCTTGGGCAGCAGCATCCTGATGGGAGCTATTCCCAGCACTCTGAGCAAGCCTTAATTCCATCACCTCTCCCGACACGGCCATCCTCTCCAGGCCCTCGTGGTCCTCCACATCCTTTCCCACACCCCAAAGCAGGCACACAACCTGGTTTATTAGTCTGAGGTCTGTCCACACTGTCTCACCTCCAAAGCTGGCAGGTTCATGGGAGATGCCTTCCCTTAAACCACTTAAGGGGCTGCCTAATTAAAACCAGGAGGAGCAAGAGCAGTGAAAGTGACAGCGGTGAACGCCTGCAGTCCGAGGTGAACAGAAGAATTTTAAGAGCTCCACTTTGCTCATCAAGAGGAAAACAAAGAACAATCACCAAAGGCTCCAAAGGAGGAGTGATGAGGATCAACTTAGCACTGTACCTTCCTTGGGCTTTTTAAAATTATATTATCTGTTAGGACAGGTTGCACTCACTTCAAGAAGGGCATTGAGATACTGGAGCATGTCCAAAGAAAGGAAACAAAGTTGGTGAAGAGTCTAAAAGAGTAAGTCTGGTGAGGAGCACCTGAGGGCACTGAGGTTGTTCAGCCTGCAACAAAGCAGGCTGGGGGGAGACCTTCTTGCTTTCTCCAAGTCCCTGAAAGGAGGTTGGAGCCAAGGGGGGTTGGTATCTTCTCCCAACAAACAAGTGGTAGGACAAGAAGAAACAGCCTCAGGTTGTGCCAGGGGAGGTTTAGGTTGGACACTGGAAACAATGTCTTCCTCAAAAGGGCTGTCAAGTCCTGGAAGAGGCTGCCCAGGACAGTGGTGGAGTTCTCATCCCCAAAGATTTCTGTGCAGATGTGGTTCAGTGGGGTTTTGGCAGTGCTGGGTTCATGGTTGGACTCCATCTCGGAGGTCTTTTCCAACCTTCACAATTTTATGATTCCTTAGCATGAAAAAGCTGGTGCAGCACATGAGTGCCCTGTAGTTAAACTGCTGATTTTATGATGCAGCCATGTCCACGCTGGGTATGCTACTGGGGATCCTGCAGTCCCTGTGGCCATTAGTCATACACATGTTGAAATAAAAAAGGCCATGATTTAGCAGTTTCATTTTTGAGGTCATAAAAAGAATTCAGAGGAATATGCATTTATTAATAAAGTTCCTCTGGAGTATAAATTTTAAATGCAGACTTAAAGGCACAGAATTCTTCTTAAATAAACAGAGAAACCTGCCCCAGAGAGGCCAGGAAACATTGGAATAAAAAAGTTCTTTTATGATAATAAGCACATTTGCGCTCGAATTATGTGATGTGGGGAGAAGGAAAGCACAAGGAAGTAGAGAGACCTCAAACAACATGCACTGGGGAACAGAAACCTGCTTACATCTGCACATAGCCCCATCAGCACCTCCCCAGCATGGCCCACATGCACTGCTGGCCTTCAGTCCACCCCTCCAGCAATGCCTTCAGCTGCTTTTCCCATCTAACTCGACCCGAGATGCTAAATCCAAGCTTGTCCAGCTGCCACAGCCGCTCCATTCCCACACCCACCAGGAAGTTGAGGGATCAGATTTAACCTCCAGCTCCTGGCCTAACAATTCACTTCAGGAGCCACTTCAAAAAAAAAAAACAAAGTACTGGTCCTCAAAATCTTTCACTTCCCTTCCTCCTCCTCCTTTCATAGAACAGTTTGAGCTTGAAAGGACCTTAAAGATCAGCTTCTCCCGCTTCTCTGCCGTGGGCAGGGACACCTTCCACTAGCCCAGGTTTCTTGAAGTTCCACCTAATCTCTCCCCAGTTTTCACCCCTCAAAGCAACCAAACATCCTCCAGCCCTAAGAAACCTTGTTGGGTACCACTTCAGCTCCTCAGGTAAGCTCCAGCCTGAACACGCAAAGCAGGGGATAAAAGATGGTCACAGACTCAGGCACAAAGGCACCACATTGGCTCTGGCCAAACACTGCTAGGAAATCACAGAACTGCAGAATGGTCTGAGTTAGAAAGGAGCTTTTAAGGTCATCCAGTCCAACCCCCTGCAGTCAGCAGGGACATCTGCAACTACAGCAGGTTGCTCGGAGCCCCAAACAGTCTGACCTAGAACGGTTCCAAGGATGAGGCATTTACCACCTCTCTGCAACCCGGACCATAGCCTCGCCAGTCTCAGAGTGCACACTTTCTGCCTTCTCTCCAGTCTAAATCTCCTCTTTTCATTTCAAACCATCACCCCTTGTCCTGTCACAACAGGCCCTGCTAGAAAGCTTGTCCCCAGTTTTCCAAAATGCTCCTTTAAGTTCTTAAAGGCCACAATGAGGTTTCCCCTACCTCTCCAAGATCCTCTCGCATCTCATCTCCAGAAGCCATCACAGCCACCTGAGTCAAGACAAGAGCAGGAGGATTGACTTAAACACAGACACTTCATGAGGATCTGTCTCAAAAC
Source organism: Ramphastos sulfuratus (assembly GCA_013399055.1). Taxonomy (NCBI): domain Eukaryota; kingdom Metazoa; phylum Chordata; class Aves; order Piciformes; family Ramphastidae; genus Ramphastos; species Ramphastos sulfuratus. Next base: position 70,039 of record WBNM01001514.1, read on the forward strand.
ACTTCCAAATTCAACACCAGGAGATTAGTTCAGTCCCCATCAAGATGACATTCAACATGTTAGGAATTGTTGATCTAGTGGAAGGTGTCCCTGCCCATGGCAGGAGAATCTGAACTAGATAATATTTAAGGTCCTTTCCAACCCAAACCATTCTGTAACTCTACAAAACAGTTTTCAGGGCCAAGTTTTAATGGCAAAGTAGCAAGTTAGAGGCTGCTCTGGCATTTTAATCTGGGACAACAAAAACCTTTTTAGCAGTTCTCAAAGAAATTGTCAGAGGTTAAGCAAAGGATGCTGAGGGTAAGTGACCTACAGGGGTCACTCCTCTTTACCCATCTCCTCCTTGTTAGGCAAGGGGACAGGTGTAAATACACTGAATGCTTCTCACAAACATCTGCACTACAACTCTTAGAATCATAGAATCATTTTGCTTGGAAAAGACCTTTAAGATCAAGTCCTGCCATTAACTCAGCACTGCCAGCTCAGCTCTAAACCATGTCCCTCAGCACCATCTCTGCATGGCTTTTAAGCACCTCCAGGGATGGGGACTGCATCAGTGCCTTGGGCAGTGAAGTGTCCACGCATGCACACCAGCGGCAGTCATTTTCTCTGGGAGAAACCTGTGGCAAACAGCATCAAAGGCTCTAGCAAAGTCCAGGTAGGAGACATCTACAGGCTTGCCCTCATCCACTCAGGGGGTCATCCTGCCACAGAAGATCAGATTAGTCAGCCAGGACCTAGCTTTCACAAACCCATGACGACTGTGCCTGGCCACCTGCTCGCCCTTTACATGCTGTGTAATGGCACTTAAGATGATCTGCCCTGTAACCTCCTCTGGCACCACCACCACCAAACTGGCAGGCCTGCAGCATCCCAAATCCTCCTTCTGACCCTTCTTGTGGGTAACTGGCACTTGTGACCTCCCTGGTGAGCCAAGACCACTGAGAAAGGATGGGAAGTGGTTTGGTGAGCACTTCCACCAGCTGCCTCAGAAGCCATACACAGATCCTATCCAGCTCCATGGAGTTATCTGAAGGCATCTCAGAGCTGACACAGGTCTATCAGCAACACCTCTTCAATAAGGAGGACATGAATCATTTCTCCACTGGGTCACAGGATGCCACTTCACCTGGCCCAGTTTGTGAGCCCCTTCCCTAAAACCCTGAAAGCTGAGACTGTAGCTGGCCATCAGACTTCTAATCTAAACAGCCCCAGAAGATGTATTTCCTTCCACAATACTTTAATATAACAAGTAGACAAGCAGCAGTATCCAAGATTAAGAAGGTCTCATTACCAAGTTTTACTAGGAAGGAAGTTTCCCCTTTCCAAACCTGCCCAGGAGGGGAAAGCAGCATCCCCTTATCCCTGCTCCGCTGTGTAAATAGTCACCGCATACCCAGCACCAGCCTGACCCCAGCCAAGGGCTCTCCTGCCTGCATCCAAGCCTGCAAAACCTCCTTGCTTTTAATAAACATCATTATTTTGACTTGTTGTGCTTGTTAAAGGAAACCTCTGGAATAAGAGACACCACTTAAACCGTGGGGAAGTGCAGCTCCAAGGGCGCTTTGGGAAGTCCTGGGGCACAGGGATCAAGCCTGGCCCCCGCAGAGCCAGCGGATGCAGACCTCTTCCAAGCAGCCTCTGCAAGGCCAGACTTGGCACCAGCAAATGCAGCCCACATGGCAGGGGAGATGGAGCCTTGCACAGGGCTCCTGTGACCTTGGCAGAGCATCAGCCACTGCCAGAGTGCTGACACCCAGCAGAAGGACGTCCAGAGAACAGCAGTAAAATCTAATTTACTCTAAAGAGAGGCATACAAAGCAGAAACAGCTTCCATATGCGCTGCAGAAGATGACATAAAAACCGTCAGGGACGAGGATAATTAAGACCACCACACAAACTGCACTTCTCCAGAGTTTTCCAGGCCATCTAAAGGCCACCAGGCAGTACCTGGAGACTGACAAAAGGTCCTTCTGTACCCTGCCTGGTCGGTGTGGCTCAGGGTGCTGGGCACGTGGCTGCAGTCAAACGAGGTGCAGGGAGTGGACAGGGTTTGCCCACAGTGCTGCACTCACTGCCTGGCACCAGCACTTCAAACAGGCTGCCTGACAGAGCACCCTTGGTTTTCACAGCCTCATTAAAGCCACCTTGCAAAACAGAGTCCTGAGGGAGGTGGAGGGCAGGTGCCAGAGTCAACACAGCCTTCCAGATGTCCCCACTGTGGGGCACAGGAACTAGCTTGACCCCATGTTTCTGGATGGGCATCACCAGTGAAGCAATACCACAGGGCTAAGGTGTGTTCGGCATTGTGTAGCAGCTCTGCAGAGCAAGCTCTGTGCTGCTTCCCACACAACTCACTGCACTTGGGTCACAACATCATCGACTCCACACTTGGGGAAGAGTGGCTGAAAATTGGCAGTGGAAAAGGACCCGGGGGTGCTGCTTGACTGCCAGCTGAACATGAGCAGGCATGTGCCCAGGTGACACTTTCTAGTAGAGTCTGTTGTAACAGGACAAGGGGCAAGGATCTGAAACAGAGAAGGAGATTTAGACTAGATAGGAGATGGAAATTTTTTGCACTGAGGGTGGTGAGACAGTGGCACAGCCTCTCCAGAGTGATAGTAGATGTCCCAAGTCTGGAACCATTCCAGGTCAGCTTGCCTGGGGCTCTCGGCAACCTGTTGCTGATGTACCTGTAGACTTCTAGGAGGTTGGACTGTATGACCCTTAAAGGTCCCTTCCAACCTAAAGCATTTTATGATTTAGTCTTCAGAAGATTTACATGGAGGCATTCTTATTGCAGTGCCAACATATTCCAAACTCCTGTAAAACCAAAACCCAACCAACAGAGACACTCAGGACTCATCAGCAGCAGGTTGTCACTTCTGCAGTCCTGCTAAAGAGGCAGGCTAGGATTTGGTTACAGTTGTAAGAAAAAGCAAACTTGCACCCCCAAATCAATCACCATAAATCCAGGGAACTCGAGGTCTGAATTAAATTTAAATCCAGACATACCTAAAATATTGAAGCACACAGCTGGGTGCTCAACAGCCTCAGCACAGCCCCAAAACCGTGCAGCACAGCATCCCAGCAGTCCCAGGGAATGCCTATTAGGTGTCATCTCCACTCCAAGTAATTGAGGGAAGGGAGGAAATAAATCTCCTCTTCCACTTCCCATCCACAAGATTCTTTACTTTCTCAGCCCAGCTGCATTTGGATCCTGTGCTACTGAAAATTTCTGCACTGGAGAAGAGCCTGTCAGTAGTGGCAGCTGCACAGGCTGCTTAGGCACCTTTGTCCAAGCCATCTGCAGGCACAAGAGGCCATGCTCAACAGGAGACACTGTGCAGGACACTACACCCTGAACACTGCATGCAAGGAGGTCTCAGTCAGCCCCAACCCACAGAGACAGCAAATGAGGCAAGGGCAGCCACCAAACACTGGGTCTGAGTGAGTTTAGAGACATGGCCCTGGCCAGAGGTGCTGCTAATCAATGTCATGAAATGCCTCCTCTTCTCCAGCTGACAGCCAGAACTGCATCCCACCCAAAGATCAGATCAGCCTTTTAGCTCTGCACATTACCATGCAAGGTCTGACCTCCTCCTTCACTTGCACAAACAGGCTCCCATCACCAAGGTGGTACTGCTGGATGCTCCTGGAGAAACCTCACACTGCATTCCTCAGAAGTCAGAGAAGCATCTTGGTTGGAAAAGACCTTTAAGCTCATCAAGCCCAACTGTTAGCACTGCCAGGCCACCACTAAACCACATCCCTCGGCACCACATCTCCAGAGTTCTGAAACCTCTCCAGGGATGGAGACTCCACCACTGCCCTGGGCAGCCTGGGCCAGGCCTTGACAACTCCTTCAGGGAAGAAATTGTTCCTCATTCAAATTAAACCTTCCTTGGCACAACTTAAGACCATATCCTCTTGTTCTATCACTTGTGCGTTGGGAGAAGGAACCAACTCCCACCTGGCTCCAACCTCCATTCAGGCAGTTGTAGAGAGCCAGAAGCTCTCCCCTCTTTCTCCCAGCTGTACAACCCCAGTTCCCTCAGCTGCTGCTCAAGACATCCACTATGGAACCTTCGCCAGCTTCATTGCTCTTCTCTGGACACACTGCAGCACCTCAATGCACTTTTTGGAGTGAGAGGCCCAAAAGTGACCCCAGTATTTGAGATGCAGCCTCAGCAAGCACAGGAAGACAATCCCTGCCCTGGTCATGCTGGCCACATTATTGCTGATCCAAATGACACAGACACCAACATCTGTTGGTAAGAGGAACAAAAAAAAAAAAATCACCTCTAAAAAAGCAGAGCCAAAGCACCAACCCATTCCAGCTCACACCAAATCATCACCTCTTAAATATCAGCTCTGACAGCACAATCAAGTGACACTAAGGCAAACGAATGCTGTTTTGCCTGCGAGAGGCACGTGGAGCCTTTTGGCCAGCCAGACAAACTCAATCCGCTAGTGGCCTTTGGCTGGGTTGTTCTTGGCCTCCTGTGCAGCAGCACTCCCTGAGCTTACCCCGGACGCTCCGCAAGCAGCACCATGCACAGTGACCTCCTCCACATGCCGTGCATATTTCAGACCTTGGCTAGATAATAAAACCACACTCCGGATATCAGCCAGTGTTAATCAGATGTAATTCATTCCTGGCAAGGCCAGAACTCAGATCTTTAAAAAAAAATAAATAAAATAAATAAAACCCCAAACCACCAACAAAACCAAGAGCACACACAGGCAGGTTCACAGGGCCAAAGTCCAAAAGGAGTTCAAGTGTGCAGAGCTCCTTTCATCTGCTCCAGCTCTGTGTAATTAAGAAGAATATTTGGAAGGCAGCAAATTCCCCCAGAACTGTAGGTAATAAAATTCAGATCTGAAAAAACCCAGGAGGAAAGGAGTGAGTGAGAGCTCCATCATCTGTGCATCAAGAGGCTGAGGGCTCCCTGCACAGTGCAAGATTCCACCAGTGCCTGTGTCCAGCTGACCCCGGAACATCGCACTTGACCTCAGCCCACCAGGGGCTTGCTCAGGGAGAGAGAGGCCAGCGAGCTGCCAGCGAGCTCTGTGCACCCCTGCCGGCCAGCAAGGCAGCGACGGCTCTGAGCGCTCCGAGACAGATCCTTCTGATTATCACAAAATGAAATTTTCAGCTCTTGTCATCATGGGCCTCAGATTTGTAACGTTACACAAACACCACTTCCTTTCCCCATTGTATCAAACCTCTTCCACTCCCGCTGGTGAAATCAAACAATTTTAAAAGAATTTATAGGATGCTGATTTAAACCGAATGCCTCCAGCTGCCAATCGCAGCTCCCCGACTCTCCCAGGCCCCCTGCCAGCTCTGCTCAGTTCCCCAGCAGCTATCAATCACAGCCAGCAGACCCAGGGAAAAGACCCAGCGAGGCAAGAAGAGGCGCTGGTGACTCTGGCACTGGGCATCCTGCCCTCTGCTGACAGCCAAACCGTGTGAGCTGAGCCCATGCGACTGCAGCTCCAAATGCTTCAGCTCCTCAGCACTTAGCAGCAAAGCACCTCCTGATGCAGCAGCCTACCTAGCACCTTGCTCAAATCCCACTATCACTTCCAACGTGGCTTTAGCACCTGGTAGTGCCATGCTGAACTTCCTCCCAGGGCACTGTGTGAGAATGGTGCACCTTTACTGCTGGAAAGCCAAGGCCAACCTCAGACAACTCTGTTCCCACAAAGGACGAAGGAAAGCCCTTCTGGAGTCTGCACCTTGCTTTCCCCATCCCTGGAAGGTTTTTTTTAAGGCCAGGCTGTATGAGGCTCTGGGCAACCTGATCTAGTGGAAAGTGTCCCTGCCCGTGGCAGTGGGGTTGGAACTGGATGACCCTTGAGGTCCCTTCCAACCCTGACAGTTCTGTGATTCATAAGCCAGCAGAAAACTGGGATTTTGGGAGAGGCTGAAGAGGTGCACCTCGCTGTATCATCTGCAGCCAAACTGAAAACTTCTAAATCAGAAAGTCATACAATGGGTTTGGTTGGAAGGAACCTTGAAGATCATCTAGTCCTGACCCCTCTGCAGACAGGAGGAACACCTTCAACTGGACCAGGTTGCTCAAAGCCTCATCCAACCTGACTTTAAACACTTCCAGGGATGAGGCATCCACAACCTCTCCAGTCAGGACTTGCCAGTGTCTCACCACCCTTGCAGTGGAGAGCTTCTTCCTTACACCAAACCTCCTCTCTCTGTTTGAAGCCATCACCTCCTATCCTATCACTGCATGCCTTTCTGAAAAGTCTTTCCCAGCTTTCTTACAGGGCAATGTTAAGTACTGAAAGGCCACCAGAAGATCTCTCTGGAGTCTTTTCTCCAGGCTGAACCCCCTGGGAAATCATCACTGGTGTCTCCAGAACTTCCAGTTGCCAGCAGTCATGGCAGCACAACTATCCCTGCCCTGCCTAGCAGAAGATAGGAGTTACACCCCCCAGCTGGGTTACCAAGAGCCTATGGCAAAAGACAAGCAGGAGATTATGGTAAATGGGGACCAGAAATATAAAAACAGGAAGATAAAAGCTCAAGTAAGAACCACAGAACAACAAATCAGCTTCACTCAGTAACAAAATTCCTTCAGGATTTAAGTTTGCTGCCTTGGAACTGGAAGAGCAGAACTTGTTTGCCATGAGCATGAACTACTCTGCTCTTCCCACAAAGCCTCCAGCACCCCCCAGTCCTACCTGTTTCATTGCTGTCTCTCCAATCTTGTCGGAGTGCTTACGGATGCTCTCCAGGAAGTCCTTGAGGTCTGACATGGAGACTTCTTTGATCTCTTCACGCAGCTTGGGGATGTTATCCACCATGACCTTGCAGAAGCGGTAGTGGCTCACTTGGGGCAAGTAGGTGTGCTCGAGGTGCTCCAGGGTCTTCAGCGCAGGGTAGTGTCTGGTGGAAGCAAGTAAGGCAGTTGTGGAAAGCAGAGCAGCTGTTGCCATCCCACATCCCTCCCAAGTGTGTGCTGACTGCAAACAATGCAATGTATCCAAGAACCTCAGCTCTGCTCAACAGAACCGAAGCATCCAGGCAACCAGCAAAATTTGACCCTCTGAAGAAGCACTGAGCAAGGCAAGCAGCAGCTCCTCACTCAAAGCTCTGATATGTACACAAGGACCAGCTAGGACGCAAGGAAGGGGTCAGGAGCACAAGTCTGAGGAGCAGCTGAGGGAATTGTGGCTGTTTAACCTGGAGAAGAGCCAACTGAAAGATGATCTTCCTAATGCTGATCAGCAGCTAAGGGGTGAGGGGCAAGAGGATGGGGCCAGACTCTCTTCAGTGGTGCCCAGGGACAGGACAAGGAGCAATGGGTACAAACTAGAACTCAGAAGGTTCCATCTGAGTATGAGAAGAAATTCCTTTGCTGTGAGGGTGCTGGAACCGTGTAGCAGGCTGCCCAGAGAGGTTGTGGAGTCTCCTCCTCTGCAGAGATTCCAACCCCTCCTGGACATTGTGATCCTGGGCAAGCTGCTGTGGGTGCCTTGCTTCAGCAGGGGGGGTGGGCTAGAGATGAGAACATTCTGGGATGCTCCCTCCCTGGAGGTGTTCAAGGTCAGGCCGGACAAGGCCTTGAGTGACCTGCACTAGTGGGAGATGTCCCTGCCTATGGCAGGGGGTTGGAACTGGATGATCTTTGAGGTCCCTTCCAACCTTACCATTCTGATTAGAGGTCCAACAGATTTGTTTTCTACAAAGCCCCTGCCTCTCCAGCAGCTACTGCTGTCCCCCTGGAGCACATGCCCTTTGCAATGTGGAAATACCTTATCTCCCCACTCTAAAGGAACAGATCCTACAAATTTAATGGCATAAGACTGCTCAGATTTCCTCCCTTGTGCTCACTGCACACCTTTACACTCTGCTCCTGTCCAACAGCCTTACATTTTATCTTTTTTTTTGGCATAAAACCAAACTTCACAGAGGATGCTAAATGGGAAATGCTTGTTCTAACCAAATCCTCCTTCTCAGAGCACTCTTTTTCCTTCAGGAAGTGGGAGTCCATAGGATTTAGAATACAGGAACTCTTCAACGGCAATGGACTATGTGAGACCATCCTCCTCCTCCAACTCTGAACACAGATCAGGTCCAAGGTTAAAAATAAATGATGAGGGAACCATCTCAGAGGCATTAGAACCATTTCTAGAAGCCTGTTTTCTAACCAACACCAGGTCACAGTCACCTCAAGGGTGATGAGGTTCCTCCCCACCTCTCCTCTCTGCTGGCTGCAGTCACTCCTCCAGGTCTGGATCAGAGCTTCTCCAGCTCCAGCTAAGGGGTCCTGGCTCTGCATTTGGCAAATGCCTGCACCGGGTTCATAAACATCATGCAGCAAACAGCACATAACTCATTCTGTCTGCCTTGGGAGAACTGAATTTATTCACCCTGGATCCAAACCTCTCCTCACAGCCTCCTCTGAGGCTGTGTACTCAAAATCCAAGACTCACACTGGTAACCAACCCCCTTGTTGGCCATCATGAAATGATATATAAGTGAGTCTGGGCGCAGACGCAGAATTATTTAATATGTTGTGCTGTGTTTGGAGGATGAAGGCATCAAATCCAGACAGGGAAAGAAAGAGGGGAGGAAAAAAAGCAGCCAGGGGTTCAAATTTTCTTCAAATGTGGCTTTCAACTTCTATTTGTTTCAAAATGAACCAATCCAAAGGCGGGGGGGGGGGGCAGGGCGGGAAAGAGATGCAATTCTTAGAAGCAGACCCTGGAAACACTACCCAGAGCGAGGGAAGGGAGCAGCATGTGGATTGCCTTCCAAAGTTCACAGTGCTGTGATCAGCTCCAGCTCCCCACCCCACATCTGTCAGCGGATAAGCCCCTTGCTGTTCCCTATAAACAGACTAAAAACAGTTGGGCAAACCACTCACTGCCCAATTCTGTGCTGAGCCATTCTGAGAAAGAGAGCAGGAGCTTTGGGAGCCACGAAACGAGCTCCCCACAGCTCCTCCAGTCAGAGCCCAGCTTCCAAGAGCGATCCTTTATCTCTTCAGCCAAAGCTCCTGGGTCTAAGGATCACAGAGATGAGCAGAGGCAGGAGGGGCAAGCGTAGAAATACACCCATCCAATTAGTGATTGCCTTGCTGGGAACATCTGGTTCCTTCTCTATTGTCCCTGTGATGGATGGCACAAAGCAGGCAGCGGATCCCAACTGCTCTCCCTGCGTGGCACTCAGCCGGAGCCTGTCACCTTTTCAGCTGCCCTCCTGCTTCCACCAGCAGCTGCTCTTTGCCCAATTTGCCACCCCCTGGGCTACAACTCTCCTCCCAAATCCCACCCTGCTTAAACAAACCGTGTGTCCTCCCATCCCAGGATCCCAGCCATGAAAACATCCCAGGCCATGGCTTCATCCTTCAGCATCCTAACAGATGCAGGGTGGAAGAAATTTACAGCTCATGAGTTCTGATCCACGATGTCCTTGTAGCTCAGCTCACCCTTCTGAACTGGAGTTATGGCACAAAAAATCTGTAGCTTTTCTCTGCCTCTCCCTACCACACTGCACAAGGTTTCTGAGGTGTTTGGTTTCCATTCAGAGTCTCTCAGATTGATTTTGTATTGTGGTATTCACAGTATTAATTTATCTAATAACATATGAAGCACCAGGCACTGCAGTGCTCAGTGCTTCAAGTAGCGTTAGCTAAAATTCATGTGTTATTAGCTAAATTAATTCTGTTAATGCCACACTACAAAACAGCATCACAACAGTGAGCTTCTATGAAATGCAAAGTGAAAATTCACCTTAAACTAAAAAGCCCAACACAAAATAGGAGCCCACTGCAATTCCAGCACTGGCAGGAGGGCTGAGCAGGACAATTAAGATAGCAGCCAGAAAGCAGGAAGTGCAACTTGGAATGGCTCATTTTGAAGTTCTAACTCATGAGCACCTCTTTAATTCCTCCCTCACCAAGCAGGTCCTTTCCAACTCTTCCAACATAAACAAGTCTATGGCAAAGATTTACCTTTTCGATTTCATTTGCTCCCGCAGTTTGCTGTACATCTCCAGGACTGGAAAGAGGAAAAAAATAATCATCACAAGCACAAAGCAGCAAAGAGATGCCAAATTAAAATTAACAGCTATACAGCTTCAGATGCCTTACCAGGAAGACACAGGGTTAGCTTATCGACTGTCGCTGAAATGTTCCTCTGCTGCAGCCGGCACTGCTTCAGCTCTTCCATTGCTATTATCAGCTTTGGAAAGGGGGGGGAAAAAGAGAAGATAAAGTTTCACTAAGAACAGTGAACAGACCCAGCAGAGAGGATATGAAGTGGTCTGCACTTGTCACGACCACCCAGACAGTAGGCTGACAGCAAAGCTCAGCCTGGTAACCAAGAGCTCGCCCAGCAGTGCTCAGGACAGGCAGCTCTGGGTTCTCTAACCCAGCAGCAGAAGCATTCCCAAGCCTCATTTTAAGTAAGCAGGCAGCAAAACCAAAGCCACCAAAATGTCAGCCTTGCAGCACCTCCTGTGAATTTCAACAACGATTCCCCCTTCCCATTTCACTCATGTCTTCCCTACTCCCTCTCCAAGATTCTCTTTTTCTAGTCCTTCTCAAAGGTAGGATGTGGCTGCTAGCTCCCAGGGGTTTCCTACCATCACAAGCTAACAAGGAAGAGGAGGAGGTTGAAATGCTTAGTCTCCAGCAGAAAAACCTGTGTGCCTGCAGAGGGGCAAAACAAGGATGGACATCACATAGAAAACTGTTTTCTTTCCTCAATGGATTTGTCCTCTAGAGTACCAATTCCAGCTTCCAGCCCTCCCAGCATTGCTGTGGCCTCTTCTGGCCCCACTCATACAGGTCCCTGCCCGTGCTAAAGACTCCAGAGCTGGCCCCAGCACTGCAGGTGGGGTCTCAGCAAACCAGAGGGGCTGAATCCCCTCCCTGTCTCTGATGCCCATACTGCTTTGGATGCAGTATTGCTAGGAACAATCCCAAAAACACCATTCAGGGTTGCAGACAAACCCACACCTCGATTACTGCCACTACAAGCCCTCTTGCTTCCCATGCTTTGCTTTCAATGCACAAGCAGTGAAAAAAAAAAAATCACTTCCCACCACTCTCACACAACTCAGCTGTCAGGCAGAAAAGCAAAATGCAGGAGAGAATCAATGCAGACTTTCAGACCAATGCCAGTGCCAATTATCGGTTAATGCTGAGCAGTTACTGATGCTCAGTGCCATTTCCCAGTAGTGAGCACAGGATCACGAAGTTATTGAGGCTGGAACAGACCTCTGAGATCATCAAGTCAAATGGTGGAAGAGCAGAAAGCAGACAGAATGAGTTTGCTTCATGAACTTACTTCTTTCCCTTCGTTCTGCAGCTTTCGGTTGGTGTCTGTCACTTGATTCTGTGGGGATATTGGGGAAAAAGACAAGAGACAGCTCCATGTAAAACAGAACCATTTTTAATCACAGGCAAAATAAAATATTTTACACATACACCATCATTTTCCACACAGTCTTCCCTTGCATGGAAGAAAACTGTTGTTTATTAGGTGATTTCAGTCATTGCCCTTCTAGCACACAGGATTCCAACAGCCCCGCAGCAATCTCCAGGATTTTCCTCCCAGCTGCTAGACAGAAGTAAAAGGCACCAAGGATTAACACCCTTGCCATGGCAGACTCAAAAAGCTGCCACCTTAATACAGCCAACTTTGCAGCAGATGCTCAAGTAGATTCTTGTCTTTAAAACAGTTATACATGAGTGGTAGTGGTAGGACACAAACCTAACAGAATTAAATTGCCTCTCCCCAACACCAAGGAGATCACAGTTAGCTTTTAACTCCCCAGCATCACAGCCAGGAAAGAACTCTTCAGCATGGGCATTGCCTGGAAAGTTCAAGTAGCTTCCTTCAGATCTTCAGATGCATCTCTGTTCTGGTTTGAGCCAGAGCAGAAGTAGTTCTGGTCAGAGGTTTGACTTCTCAGCTCAGGCTCTGCTCTCTGAGGCTCTCTCTGCAACTCAGTGCAGGGTTGCACACCCAGGGGTTGCTCCTAGCAGGCAGAAGCTACTGGAGAGAGCTCCTGCCAAGGGCTGCAATGAAGAAAGGCTCTGGCTGAGGCTTACTGCTGGGCCCACCAAGGGCACTGCCACTTCTTGTGTGTCACCTTGGAGTACAGGAAGTCAGAGGTGGCAGCTGCAGGGAGGAGTGGACAGGACAGGTGATCCTAAACTGGCCTATTCCATCAATGTCACCTTCAGGATCAAGATGAGGGATGAGCAGGGTCAAGCCTCTTCTTCAATAGCCAGTGTCTGAGGAAGACTCTCTCTGTTCTGTCTTCAGTCCCAATCTGTGTGTTCCTGAATCCAGTTCCACAATCCAGCTCCTGAATCTCTCTCCTGCCTGCTGCTAAGTCCAGTCTGGGACTTCCCCATGCCCTGCCCTCAATATCAATGGTGACAACAGTGACATCACTGCCATCAGGGGTTGGGTTGTATCTCTCTGCCTCTATTTCATTTGACTGTTCTCATTTCCATTCCACCTGGTTTAGTTTCTTTCCCACCTCAGTCTCTCTCCCTTATTCCCTTTCTCTTCCCTTTGGGGTTCATAGAGAGCCTCTGGCACTTGCCTAGTGGCCAGCCCAGCCCTAACCCTTGACAACCTCCCATAAAATCCCTGCTCCTGCTTCATACAGAAAGACCAAAAGGTGTATAAGTACCTGGTATAAAAATGGTAGAAATGGACTTTACTGAACTATTTTCTCTATTATCCTATCCAGATGGGAACAGCACAAAAACATCTCACATCACAAACTTGCAGGTTCCCTGGACTGCAAGATCACCACAGGTGCTGACCTTCACAGCTCTAGGCAGTTGGACTCAAGAGACACAGAAGAACAAAGCTAATTTGTAGGCTCATCAGGACAGAACAAATGAAGAGCTTACACATTATTTAGACAACAAGCAGGAAGATAGCTTGGGGAATTCTTCTCAACACTTGTTCAAGTTCAGTCAGGAGGAGGCTTGCAAACATACTATCTTCTGCAGGCCAGCTTGGGTAGCAAACAGGAAAGCTTCCAAGCAAACATGCCCAGTTTTGTGTCCACTTACAGAGGTAAATACCTTCTATGTCCTGGCAGCCTCCACTAGGGTTTGACAACTCTTTCAAGGAAGGAATTGTTCCTCATGTCCAACCCAAACCTCCTCTTGTCCTGTCACTTGTTCCCTGGGAGAAAAGACCAACCCCCACCTCACCCCACTCTGTCAGGGATTTGTGGAAAGCCAGGTGGTCTCTTCTGAGCCTCCTTTTCTCTAGGCTGAACAACTCCAGTTTCCTCAGGTGCTCCTCCCAAGACTTGTGCTCTAAACCCATCACCAGCTCCACTGCCCTTCTTCAGACCCTCTCCAGCACTCTTCAATTTGCACTCCAGCAGGAATCAATAAAATTGGTTCAGGACCCAATTTGTTTCCTGCTGACTACTGAAAGGTATCACCCAACAATTATTTCTGACACTGGTTGAGATTTCAACAGGAGGTCTCACCCTGAGAGCTTGGTGTTGCTTCAACACCAACACTGAGAGCCATCCAGCCTCACAGGTTTCCTTTGTTTCACCACTGCCCATGGTGGTTTTCAGGCTCACCATGGTGCAAGAGGGGAACTCATCCCACGATCTCCCTGCTGACCATTTTCTCTCCAGCATCTGCACCACATTGCTCCTGCAGTAGCTCCAGCTCTCCTGGCTCCTTGCCCTGTGCAAAAACTGCTCATTTCCTTTATGATGTATTGAGATTTTATGAGCAGGAGCACAGCATCTCTTCCAAAGATTATTTTATTTGCTTATATTCTGAAAATCCCACCAGGAAAAAGGAATTCATGTAGGGTAATTTAAAACTGCTCCTAAAATAATGCCAAGGCTCTTCTAGTCTTCTATTAAAATTACATATCAATCCCACTTAAAGCAGAAAAGGAAGAGTATATCCTGCCCTTGCACACCACCACTTTTCAGGGGGCAGGGAGGTTGTGTTTTGTTTTGTTCTTAAGGTCTACATCTATAGACTGGGGGGAGGAAACATGAGGTGTTTATTTATCTAGGCCCTACACAGACACACTGAAGCTTTGCAGCCAAGCAGCTTTGGTAATCTAAGGCAGACAGAGGGAGGGGGAGCAGAGGACAGGTGGGCACATGTGAGGAAGGAGACACTGGAGCACATGAGGGGCTTAGAGGATGCTCAAGCCCTTAGCTCCTCCATCTGTAAATGGAACATGTGGGACAGAGCAGGGCTTTGGAGCATCACTCTGCTATCATTTAGAGAGCATCAGAGTTATGAGAGAGAGGAGCAAAGGGTGCTGGAGAGGAATCCTGGGAATGGACACGAGGGGCACCACCATGACCCTGCCTGGCTGTGCAGACTCCAGCCCTGTCCAACACACACCTACTGCTGCTAGGGAGGGGGACTGTGGAGCCAACCTCCAAGTCAGCACCTCATGAACTTCCCCATCTGCAGGGTGCATACAAGGACTGGATTTGTTATCCAGCACTGTAGCTGTTCTCCCTCTGGTAAGTCCTCTGGCAACACACTGAGCAGCCAGTTGCTTTTAGGTCATAGAACCACAGAGTCACAGAATTGTTTTGGTTGGAAGAGACCTGCAAAACCATCAAGTCCAACCCGTAACCCAGCACTGCCAGGTCAGCATTAAACCATGTCCCTCAGCACCACATCTAAAAGGCTTTTAAATCCCTCCAGGGATGGGGACTCCACCACACAGTGCTTGAGGTGAGGCCTCACCAGTGCCAGTACAGGGGCAGAGAGACATCCCCAGTGCTGCTGGCCACACTATTCCTGATACAAGCCAAGATGCCACTGGCCTTCAGTGCCACCTGGGCACACTGCTGGCTCCCATTCACTTCACTGCTGCCTGCAGCTATGCTCAAAGAGCAGCACTGTCAAGAAAGAGACCAAGATCAGCTGGAGAATGAACAACTGGAATAAAACGGCTCCTGCCACTGGACCCAGGGATGATTCCCTGGAGAAACACTCACAAAGAGGGCTCAGCATTTCTCAAACAAGCTTCTGTGTGCATTTTTCCCATGTGCCATTTCATGGATCACATAGCAATGGAAATCAAGAGAGATCCTGAGGGGATGGCCATGGACTTCACAGGGTGCCACCAACAAAGTAGCTCTCTGCAGAATGGGAAACAGCAACCAGCCTCTGCAAACAAACAATGTGGAATTCTTGACTAGGAACAATAGCTTTAAAAAGAAAAAGAAGCTACAGCTTCTTTCATGGTATTTCCAATGGCCTCATCCTGCAATCAACTGCTGGATGAATCCTTGCTGTGGAACATGCTGAGTGCTTCTAGTGCCAGGACAACTCCCCATGAAGGGGTTCCTTTACTTGTGGGATGGAAACCTGAGTGTGCAAAGCTAGAAGCCTGCTAGGAGATGCCAGAGGTAGCTTTAAATGACTAAATAAACCAATGAAAAGCAGCAGGCAGCTGCCCCAAGCAGGGCCACTTCAGAGTCAGATGCTCTGCATCCAGACAGCTTTCTCTTACCTTTAGTTTTTGAGCTTCTCCTCTAACTTTCAGCAGCTCTGTGATGGAGTCCACAAAGCCCTGGTAGTGGAAGTTGCACATTTTCTCAATCTCACGGTCATGGTTCCTGATTCTTGCTTCCAGTTTCTCCATGAAGCGTCCATGTTCTTCCCCATCATAGACAGACCTAGAAAGATAATGACAGCAGTGGTCAGGGCTCCAGTACCTGTTACTGTCACTATTTACAAGAAACACCTGAAATAGGAGTTTACATTTTTTAAAAAAGAAACTCCTCCTGTGATAAAAGGGCAGTTCTGGCTTTTAGTCACATGCAGCAGGCACCAAACTCAGGCTTGGAAATCTTCCTGTACCAGCCCTCCTTTTTCCACTCATGTCTCAGCTTGATGGTCCCTCAGAGATGACATCACTAAAAGCACCAAATAATCTGAAACAAAGCCTCTGTTCTTCACCTGCAAGCTTAGCTACCTCTGATCACTATCAGGCAACAAAGCTAGATGCAACAAAAGGCAACAAAGCCTGTGACAGAAGGGGAGAGAGTCACGGAACTGTTCAGGTTGGAAGAAATCTTTAAGATCAAGTCCAACCCTTAAGCCAGCACTGCCAGGTCACCACTGACCCACATCCCTCAGCACCCACATCTAAAAGGCTTTGAAACTCATTCAGGGATGGGGACTCCACCACTGCCCTAAGCAGCCTGGTCCAGGGTTTGACAATCCTCTGGGATAAGAAATTGTTCCCCATGACCAAGCTCAACTTCCCCGGATGTAACCTGGAGCCAAAGCTTGAGCCACCGAGAGCAGAAGTCCTCAGATGGCAATACGGTGGCCTCCTTTCTTGCAAGGGAGAAGCTCGCTGGTGCTGAAGAGAGAACCTGAGCTCCAGCACCGTGCTGCTGGCTGCTCGCTAGGGCTCGGCAGAGCTTCGCGGGTGCGAGCGCAAAGCTGGGCGCAGAGCGCCACCTAGTGCCGCACAGCCTCACTGCAGCCCAGCCCAACAGCACCCGCCAGAAACACATGGAAATCGCAGACTGCTTTGGTGGGAAGGGATCTTCAGAGGGCACCTCGGCCAACGTCCTGCAGTGTCAGCTGCAACTGGAGCGGCTCAGAGTTCCGAACAACCTCATCTTTAACGCTTCCAGGGATGGGACATTTAACACCTCTCTGATAAAGCCACACAAGTTGTGTTTGCATTCAAACAAATTCAAATTATATATGTACATGTACAGCAAAGGTGGGTACGGGTGCCAAACGAATGTGCTTGCATACAAAGGCAAACAACACAGACATTTAGAGAGACATCTGGCAATGGGTGAAAAGATATCTCAAAACTACTTAGACACACTAGGTAGAGTTTCCTTTGGAGATGGTTAACAGAAGTTATAAAGATCTGATGAGTAAATTCATTTTGGACAAGAGGTAACAGTTTCAAAGTGGACAGATCCAGATTAGATGCAAGGAAGAAATTCTTTACTGTTGAGAACAAGGCACTGGACCAGGGATGTGGATTCCCCATCCCTGGAAGTGCTCAGGGACAGGTTGGATGAGGCTTTGAGCAACATGGTCTAGCTGACAATCTCCCTGCTCATAGCAGGGGTGCTGGAACCAGATGATCTGTAAGGTCCCTCCCAACCCAAACCAGCTTGTGATACTGTGATTATTTCATAGCCAAACTCCAGTGCAAAAAGCAAAGGTTGTTGAGAGGCAGCATGTGAAACCCCAGCACCTTTTGAGCCAGCCCTAAGGCTGTCTTCAAACAATCTTTGGAGCTCTCCTATTCCTCCACAACCCTCTCCCCAGTGCAGAACCATCCTTGGCTTGCACACTCCCTCACAGACAAGCAAACAGGCAACAGCCAAGCTAGTCCCAGAGCAAAAGTGCAAGGCCTTCTGAAGCTTCAGGACACAAACTCCAACACAGCAGCATGTCAAGTTCTTGCTCTGCTGAACACCAACCTCTCTGGGGACTGTGGTGACCATGCAGTGACTCTTAGCCCAAATAAACACAGGGATTCAGCTTTATTCAAGAAGAAGAAATCTTTCCCCTGCAATCACAGCAAAATACTCCTCAAGGCCCTGACTCCAACATAGTCACCTTCGGTTTGCTGGCTCTGGTAGAGGTCTGCCCTCCTCAGCTGTTTCTTCAGGTGCCCAAGCTACAGCAGTCACAGAATCAGACTGGTTTGGGTTGGAAGACACCTTTGAAGGTCATCCAGTCCAACCCCCCAGCAGCCAGCAAGGACATCTGCACCTAGAGCAAGTTGCTCACAGCCTCAAACAACCTGACCCTAGATAGCTCCAGGGATGGGGAATCTACCACCTCTCTGAGCAACCTGGGCAAGGGTCTCCCCAGCCTTGGCACACCACCCTTGTGATCCTGTGCCCTTGATGTCTGGGCACTATTTTCTCTGCCAGCTTCAATACCAGCTGTGGTTCTCACCTGATCCATTCTGACCACCTTCATTGCAAGTTTCTTCCTTTCCAGGATTACCATATCTAAGGCATTCTAATTCCCACTTCTTGCCTACCAAACTTTCAGGACACCCACTGCCTGTCTCTGGATCTACAAATCTCTCCAGCTGCTTCTCTCTACCACATTTCTTCTGCCCATGCTCTCTGCTTCCAGTTACATCTCTCCTAGGCCAAACACTAGTCACAGCCTGATGTGGGTCTTCAGTGTCCTGAAATGAGAAGTAATTCACAAGACCTTAGAAGGTGATGTACACAATTCCAGCAAGAAAAAAAAGCATCTTACACATATGGCCATCAATAGTCATGATTGCACAGAGGAAAACAAACCCAAAAATCACATTTGCTTGGGGCTGCAAGAAACAAAGCTTTGTAGCAATGCTATAGAAAATCTTGAGGTCTTGAGGATGCTTTTTCTTCTTCCCCTTTGCTCTAAGAAACTGCCAGTCAGGAATTAAGTCTCCTCCACAAAAAGCCTTCTGAGCAAAGAGGTTTGTCCCACCTGCACTTATCTGCTGACTGCAGAGCAGGCTGTAATTCTCTGCTCAAAGCCCTGCTCAGATCTGTCTGGTTTACATTTTTAAAGCACACTCACTAAACAAAACCATTTCAGATGACTCGAAAACGTTCTTGGATTGCATTGCTGAGTTTCACAATTTCTGCATTCACGAAACAAAAATCCACTCTGGTGGTTTGGTTTTTGGGTTTTTTTTTTGTTTGTTTTTTTTTTTTTTAAATTAGTCAACTGGAAAAATCTTTCCAGGAAAGCCACAACAGGCAAATGCATCAAGAGTTCCCATCTGCAGCCTGGTGTTGTCACAGAGTTCATCCTCTAAAGCAGGGGCAACCAAACTGCTCCATGCCAAGCAGCCAAACCATTCCTAGTAGGGATGCCACAGCCATGGGCCTGTGACACAGCCAGATGCCCTCTCCATCTTCTGAGCAGCAGAGAGAGGCTGCTCCTGCAGCAGCAGGATGTGCTGACAGTGAACCTTTCACACCTTCATCCTCCTCCTGCATCCCAAAGCCCCACTTGACTCTGTACTCAGACCCCACCACACTGCACTGGAGATGCTGCTACCCCTTCAACATCCACAAGAGCAAAAACTGGGGAAGGAGCAGAGGTGTGGGGAACACAGCCCAAGGAAAGACCCACAGAGACTGCAAGCTCAGCTACACAATCACAGAATGTGGGGCTTGGAGACAACTCTGGAGATGGTCCGGTCCAACTCCTCTGCTGAAGCAGGGACATCACAGCAGCTTGCCCAGGATCACAACATCCAGGTGGGTTTGGAATCTCCCCAGAGAAGGAGATTCCACAACCTCTCTGGGCAGCCTGTTCCAGGGCTCTGGCACACACACAGAAGACAAAAAAGTTTCTCCTCATGTTCAGATGGAACTTCCTGGGTTCCAGTTTGTGCCAGTTGCTCCTTCTCCTGTCACTGGGAATCACTGAAAAGAGTCTGGCCCCATCCTCTTGCCCTCCTCCCCCATCCTTTAGCTATTATGAAGCTCCCCTCAGGCTGCTCTTCTCCCCAGGGCTCTCAGCCTCTTCCCCTCTCAGAGCTGCCCCAGGCATCTTTATAGCCTCCACTGGACTCTCTCCAGCAGCTCCCTGCCTCTCTTGAGCTGGGGAGTCCAGAACTGGACACAACACTCCCAGTGCTGCCTCCCTAGGTCAGTAGAGGGGAGAAGAACCTCTCTCAATCTGTTGGTCACACTTTTACTGCACAGATCTCCTTAAAACGTGGTCAGAGGCAGGAGGACATCTTAGTCCTGCCACTAAGCACCTACACAGCCTACGTTCTCTCCAGCTGTGCTTCAGACACTTCTGCTGCTTGTTCTCAGGCTGGCAGGTTCTATATCAGAGGAGCTTAAAGCTACTGCCTATGTACAGATCAATGCCAGAAGACGTTTAGGAAGTAGCTCTGCAGGTCCTTCCTGTCTCTCACACTCAACTGGTTAAGAAGAGGGCTTCAGGCAGCCTCAGAGAAGGCCAAGCCACAAGGCTGACCCCATAACTTCATTCCCAACAAGAGCTGCCTGCAGGACAGAGACTCAGAAATAACATAAATAAATTCAGCTGAAAGTACAGGGGAGGGAAACCTCTAGGGGCAAAATGAAAGAGATCTGGAACAATGCAAGGAGGACATTCTGGGGACAGTGGAACAGAAGTGACTTGCTTTTGTTTTCAATTAATAAGTGGAACAAATTCCTGAGTCTGTTGTGGACTTCAATTTTATTTTATTTTATTCACTTCTGTAGTGGTTTGAATCCCTCAGAAACATTTTCTTCTCATTAAGCAGCAAAGAAGAAGATTAAACAAACTGCTGATGCTTTTAACTTTTGTAATAAGCAAATTAACTACTGAGCAATGCACCAAAAAACAACCTGAAAAATTCAGGAGTGGTGCAAGAGCTCCACGGAAGGAAGGTCAAAGGCAGTCTGCAAGAGCAGTACCTGGTTAGCAGCTGTCAGAGAGACTCTGCACAGACACAGCATCAGCAAGTGGCTCTCCAGGGACACCTCAATTACCTGCTGTGTTACACTGAGAACTGCAGGTGTAGAATTTGCTTTTTGGTTACACTCTGCTGATTAAACAGAATTTCAGCCCATTCTGTTCCACCCTCAGAAGTTTACATCTACATCACAAATACAGACAAGAAAAGCAATTTCCCCCCCTCCCCCCCCCTTCCTGGGGGAGTGTCAAATGGTTAACCATAAATAATTTTCATTCTTAGCGTTTAGGAAGCATTCCAATGTGTACTCTTCCCACCTAGGCCCACTTACCCTGTAAGCACCACCATCCTATGTTCAGTCTGCAAACAGAAGCCATTCCACTATCTGTAAGAGTCACCAAAAGAGCAGCAATATCCTGCTCTCACAAGGCCCTAGGAAACAAGGCAGTTTCTGAAGAGCACCATTATACTTTATTACTTGGCAGGTTTCATTTCTGGGAGCATCTTCATTTCAAAGGCCCCTCTGGGCTCCTCCACTCCACAGAAAATTCACAGAATGGTTTATGTCAGAAGGGAGCTTAAAGATCACCTAAGCCAAGTCCCCCTGCCACAGGCAGGGTCACCTTCCACGAGACCAAGTGGCTCAAAGCCCCACTCGTCCTGGCACTGCACACTTCCAGGCACACTGCATCAACAAGTTCTCTGGGCAAGCTGGGCCAGGGTCTCACCACACTCACAGTGACCAATTGCTTCCTAATATTTCATGCAAACATACC
The DNA here is from genome assembly GCA_013399055.1 of Ramphastos sulfuratus. Lineage (NCBI taxonomy): Eukaryota > Metazoa > Chordata > Aves > Piciformes > Ramphastidae > Ramphastos > Ramphastos sulfuratus. The sequence goes on from WBNM01001514.1 coordinate 91,263, forward strand.
CTCTTCCACTTCAAAATCATTACCTCTTATCCTGTCTATTATGACACTTCATGACAAAAATCTCTCCCCTTCCTTCCTGTAGATCCCCTTCAAGTACTAGAAGCCTTCAGTAAGGTCTCCTTGGAGCCTTCTCTTCTCCAGGTTCAACCCCAACTCTCCCAGCCTGGCCTCACAGCAGAGCCCTCGCAGCCCTGCCAGCATTGCTGTGGTCTCCTCTGGCCCTGCTCCAGCAGGTCCCTGTCTGTGCTGAGGACTCCAGAGCTGGCCCCAGCACTGCAGGGGGTGGGTCTCAGCAGAGCAGAGGGGCAGAATCCCCTCCCTGCCCCTGCTGCCCACACTGCTGGGAATCATCCCAATGCAGGGCTGGCTCTGGGCTGTCAGTGCTGGGCTTGTCAGTGCTTCTCACCTCTGAATTCATACAATCAAGCAGGTTGGAAGAGACCTCCCAGCTCACCCAATCCAACCTATCACCCAGCCCTAGCCAATCAACCAGACCATGGCACCAAGTGCCCCATCCAGGCTTTGCTTGAGCACCTCCCCGGGCAGCCCATTCCAATGCCAATCACTCTCTGAAGAACACAACAAGCTGCATGCAGACACCGCTCAAAGCCCATCCCAGCAACATTGCCACTTGTCACTGACTGGTCTCTACCAGAAGGAGCCTTTCAACAGGGCTTCTGCAAGTATTTGTTGCAGGGCTGGTCTTCTTCAGTGGCTTTATTAGCAAATTGGAGACTGTAATGCAAGCTGCCCTTTCAAAACATGCTGGGAACACCAAAGTGAAGGCAGGCAGAAGCCTTCTGGAAAGCAGCAGCTAAAGACCTCAAGACACTGGAAGTGTTTCCAGAAGTCAAGAAGAATAAAGGTCAACAAAGGCAAATTCACAGTGGTGGTCCAAGGAATCAGCAGCACAAGCACAACAGGATGAGAAAGAAGGCTTCTAGAAGAGACTTCACACCAACCCTGGCGCCCTACTTATTGCCTCCTGGAATGCCAAAGGCACTGGGTTTAGATGAAGAGAACAAGGGCAGAGCCATGAAGAAATGCCTTTGCTATGTTCAGAAGGGCAGAAGATGAGGAGCCCTGCAGAGCTGTTCCAAAGGTGAGAGCAGATGGGTTTGCAAAGCCACTGCCTGAACCAAACTGCAGAAAGGGTAAACTCCTGTACTTCAGAACATCTCTGCAGGCCACGGGAGGAGAGAGGAAGAACCAGTTTGGGTCATTGCTGGGGTTAGAACTATAAAATCCTTTGGTTGGAAAGGGTCTTCACAATCACTGATCTTAAACTGGGGAAGGAATTGTTGCTCATGTCCAGCCCAAACCTTCCATGGCACAACTTGAGGCCACTTCCTACTGTCCTATCACTTGGCACTTTGGAAAAGAAATGCAACTGACACCATTTTGGAGGCTGATTATCCCCTTTTTGGAAAGCTAATGCTCTCTCACCACTCGACATAGAAGTTCAGACACCAAGCACCACGCAGACTGCCCCATCTCTTCCAGAGAGCCCAAAAGGTGGCGTTTTGGCCATGTTTCACTCCTGACTCCCAAAGCACTGCAAGCCCAAGCCCACCTCCATCACAGATTGGGAGACAAGCACCTTCTACAAGACACCAATCATCTTTTGCTGTGGTTTGCCCCTACCAGCAGCACATGGAGGATAAAACGAACAGCTAATGAAGAACAAAGACACCAGCCCAACTGCACACTGGATCACTGGTCAAAGAAGAATGTTTTACAAAGCTTACAGAATTAATACTTCAGCCATTACACCTCTAAAAGCAGATTATATTACCACAGAAGAATGTTAATGTCTGTACTTGCTATGTTCTTGTCCAAGAGCAGGTTTTTTCCCTGCTAGCAAGGTTCATGCTCATGCATGGTCATTCAGACCAAAGTAGCAGCAGCAGCAGCTTCTCTGCCTCCATCACCTCCACAAGTGGTTTGGTGCATGACACAGCAGCACTTGACAGATCCCTGTCTGGCAGGGTGTGCAGCTCAGCAGCACCAGCTTCCTCTTGCAGAAGAGAGTGGTTCACAATCAAGGTCAACTGAAGGTCTCACTCGCAGGCAACAGTTGAACAAGATGGCACAAGTCAGCTCCTTGCTGCCAAGTCATTGTGTTGGGAAGTTCCTGGCTGTCAGCAGCAGACAGATTTGTGCTCTGCACACAGCTTTGCCAGTGCAAAACAGCTTTCTACCAGCTCCTGATCCAGTCCCACTCAACTTCTGCCTCCCTACTACAGCCCTTACACCCTCTCCTACCCCAGCAGAGCCCCAGAGCAGCAAGGCTACTTTTAACCCTTCTTGTAACCAATTCAGTCAAAGCAGATTAGGATCCAGAAGAAAGGACTGCTTGGCAGAGATAAGCAGCTTGCTGACCCAGTTTCTCCCATCAGCACAGCCCCAGTCAGGAGGCCTGTTCTCATTTACCTCCTGATAATCACTTTCTAAAGCTCATGTGGCAGGTCTCACACTAGAAATCACATAGGCAGGCTTCAGAAGCCTAAATATAGATGCCTGGCACCCTTGGAGATACCTGCCTAGGGTACATCAGCCTGGTGCAGGACGTACAAGAGACTGGAGTTGTTCTAGAAAGGCAGCTGGAAGCCAGTCATGAGGCATCACAGCATCACAAGTGGCACAAGATACCTCTGTTTCTGTGGCCAAGATGCCCCCTGCACAGGTTAGCTCAGTTTAAGAATGAGAAGCTCCTTGGTTTGAGAAGACTCAGGTCATGAACCTGCAGTTACCTGTGTCAAACATCAGCACCATTCTGCAAGAGACACCCAGAAATCATTTTGGTTTGGTGAATGTACACAGAACAGCTTCCCCAAATGTCTGGAAGAATACACTCACTGCATTTCACTCTTGCAGCTCTCCATCGTTTCTCCAGGTGGAAACTCCACCACACCTCTAGGACCCAGGCAGTCACACCAGGGCATTCAGGATGCACAGGAATCAAAGTGACAATAGATTTTCAATTAAACTTCAGCACAAAGGTATTTCACAGATTATGCTGCAGCTGAGGAAAGAACTGGAGTGACTTTAAAGCATGAAAACAGGTGAAGGATCACCTCTAGACACAGAATCCAGATCTGGAAGACCAGGGCATGTGCTGGGGCTTGAGAGCTCAACAGACAGCATGAATTTGTGTAAAACCCAGAACAAACTGAGCTAGCCCTGCTCAGCTGGAGACACTCAACAGGAGGAGCATGATGGACTCCAATAAAACCAACCAGACCACCTCCATAAAACAGAATCATTAATCCTGCCTTAAGCCTCTGCTGTCCTAACTGACCCAGGGTGGAGCTTTGGAAATTTAATGCCTGGTTTGGGATGAGTAAACCTCCCCTTGCCTACAGATCTCAAAGCTGTCCCTGAGCTGAACTGCAGAGCCATAAGGGAAAGCTCACTCTGGTTCCAACTATAGGTGCCCACTCTGGCTCATGTAGTTAGGATGAGTTCACCAGAGGAACAGCAACATGCTCAAGGAGGAAAGCTGAATTCAGGCAACAGTGTTTGGAATGCACAGCTATCAAAGAAGGCCCAGCTTCACACTCACGCAAATATTTGTGTCTGCTGAAGAGAGGAAAAATCCTTGTTGGGCAATTTAAGCCAATAACAATTAGGTTTAAAAAAAAAAAAAAAAAAAATCAAAGTTTCCTAACCCTCAGAGTAATAAAAAACCCAAAAGGGAGAAGCAAGATGTGTTACAGCATCTCTTTAAATTAGTCATTTCTAAGAATAAGTTAGAAAAACATCAAGCAGAAGCAGCTCAGATGCATCTGCTGCTGGAGAGACTGAATACCTCCTCAGACAGGGAGAGGACTGAGTAGGTGGCTTCTTGAGAACCTGGCATTGGCTAGGTCTGGGCCAGGCACCAGAGGAGTGCCAGAGGCTCTCTACAAAGAGAAGGGAAAGGGAATAAAAGAGAGAGAGACTGATGGGGTGGGAAAGAAACTAAACCAGCTGGGATGGAAATTAGAACAGTCCAATGAAACAGATGCAAAGAGATACAAACCAATACCCAACCCACTGATGGCACTGATGTCACCACTGTCATCACTGATGCTGGGGGCAGGCACTGGGGAAGTCCCAGACTGGGCTCAGCAGCAGACAGGAACCAGATTCAGAGGCTGGATTCAGGAACTGGATCACCTGTCCTGTCCCAATTCTCCCTGCAGCTGCCACCTCTGACTTCCTGCACCCCAAGGGGACCCACCAGCTGTGGCAGTGCCCTTGGTGTGCCCAGGAGCAAGCCTCAGCCAGAGCCTTTCTGCATTGCAGCCCTTGGCAGGAGCTCTCCCCATCAGCTCCTCCCTGCTAGAAGCAGCTCCTGGCTGTGCAACTCTGCCCTGAGCTGCAAAGAGAGCCTCAGAGAGCAGAGCCTGAGCTGAGAAGTCAAATCCCCAAGCAGAATCAGATCTGTTCTAGCTCAAGCCCTGGAGCCCTGTTTTCTACAGCTCAGATCCACAGACCAGCTGAAGCTCTTTGGAAATGACCTTAACCAATACTGCCCTAAGCCCTGAAGCTGAGAGAAATGTCTCTGGCCCTGGGCACTAAATCCTGTCAGAGTTTTACAAGAATTCCAAAGAACTCAACCCAACTTTCACTGATGGCAACAGGCAAGTTCCTGTTTCCTTCATCTGAACAAGATCAGGTCTTTGGTTATAAAATATCTTCTTAAGTGGCATTTATGACAGGAAAGCACTTTTAGACTATGTATTACTGGAGAACTAGAGGCACCACAAACCCACAGCCACCTCCATGGTGGACTGAGCTATTCTGTGCCAGACAAGACTATGAAGGAAACAAAGAATAATTACCCTAATTATAAAAATAAAATGGAAGCACTTGGTTCTAATGTCCCTATTACAGAACCAACTTCAGATGATAAAAGACACCGAGAGGCAGAGCTTGAACAAATTAGCATTCAGCCAAGCAAATGTACTGAGTAGCCCAAAGCCAGGCGAGCCAGAAGAGCTACAACAAACATGAATGCCCCCAGCTGAGGCAAGTATGGAGAGAAGTGGCCATGGGCAGAGCTTTCAACTTCCCTGCTCTTCCTGCAAGCACAATGGAAACGACTCCCCTGAGGACAGAGCGCTGCGTCAGCAGGCTCCATGCTCTCAGGCTGCAAGGACACTTGATTCGCACCATCTGTAGGGCAGGAATGCTCACTAGAAGGCAAGTGAGATAAATCTCATCCTATCCAAGCTGGTCGACATTAGGAGGGAGATGAATCATCTTTACAAGGCCTGTAAACAACAGCTTTTGAAGAAGGAAGCACTGTAACGATGGAGTCCTGCCGTGCCCCCTGCGCAGACCCTTTCTGGACCCTGACTGTTTGAAGGAAGGACTCCACCAACAGAGCCCTACCATGTAGGCACTTCTCCTCCTGCTTGTCTTGACTGATAAACAGCTGGAGCAGGCTCAGTCAACTCAGGCCAGTCCTCTGAGCCTACAAGAGCTGTTCTCCCGCCACACTGCCCTTCAGGAGAGAGCTGCAGGGTGTGAGAGGCTTCTATAATGGAGCAGGCTTCTTAGTATCAACCAGAGACCTGCAAGTCAACTGGCACCCGAGCTACAGAAGACACTCTGAAAGACCAGGGGTGAAAAAGCAACGAGGGAACACACTCTAAAATCTTTCAGCCTACTAGTTACCAAAAAACAGCACAAAGAAAACCAATCTCATGCAAGATGTGCTGACAAGAGCTTAACACACCAGATACTAAACAGAGCAGCAGCACTGGGCCAAGAACTGGAAGGAAAAGAGCTCTGTCAACACCAAAACTGAGCCAAGTATGCAGCAAAGATGAGCCATAGGTGCTCAAAGGCTCTGCCCACTTACAGGGGAATAAAGACCACTGAGAGCAGACATCTAAGAACATTTTGCTCCTCTGTGAGATCCCTAGAAGGGTTTCAGGACAATATTTTAGGCATCACAACAGTTCTGTTACAAATCCTAGACAAACTAGAGGGTGGCTGGGACACTGAGGGAAATTTGGGAAATAAGATTGCTCATAGGATGCTCAAACAAGTCCGTACACAGGCACACACACTCCTTGGAGGTAGCACTGGGCAAAGTTATGGCCATACCACTGTGTACTCAGCTGAAGTCCTCACACTGCCAATATTGATGGGATCATAGAATGATTTGGATTGGAAGAGACCTTCACAAGTCACCCAGTCCAACCCCTTATGTAGTCAGCAGGGACATCTGCAACTAGATCTGGTTTCTCAGAGCTCTGTCCAGCCTGCTCCCTAAGGCTTGCAGGGATGTGGCATCCACCAACTCTCTGGACAACCTTTTCAGTCAGTAGGAAAAAAGAAAAGAACCTAAAAAGAAGATTTAAAAGACTGAGAAGCTGCATGCGTCAGGTCAGAAGCGATTTAACCATTGCCAGAAATTCTAGGGGCTCCCTTAGGCCACTGGACGGCTGCTCGTGTCCAGGCTCTCTCACTGCGGCTGGCGGCTCCGCAGAACGGAGCTTTGGACGAGGCAGAGTCAGCAAGTGCAGAGCCAGAGACACAGCAGCGGAAGGGAGCCGACGGCAGGCGCGGGCCGGCAGCGTTCTGCGTGGCAGCGCCACCCTGTGTCGCGAAGGCTGCACTGCACTGGGGCTCGGCTTCCCCAGCAGCGCAGCAGCTGTCAGGCAATGAGGAACGCACTTCGCGGCGGCAAGACAGCTAAAGCCAGGCCAGCTTCGCTAGCTGGAAGGCCTCAAGTTGAACTCGGCAGGCTGGAGCCAAGGATTTCACGCCGATGCGCGATCCAGGCTCCAAGTGCAGCAGGTTTTGCGAGAGCTGAAGCCAGGCACAGAATCGGCAGAGGAAAGTTTGCTCAGACAAATGAAACCTGAAGAGCAGAGTCACCAAAAGCCATCTGGAACCAGTGCATTACCTCCTGGGTGACTAAGCTCATCCTTCCACAAGAGCTCCCTGGGCTGGCCAGGAGAACAGCTGCCTGCAAGCATCAATTCCTGCCTGTGAAGATGCATCCAAAGCATGTGTTCTGTAGCATTCTTGGGAGTACACTGTTACCAAGGATATCTGCAGCATTCCTGGCAGTACAACGTTAATAAGGATCTCTTAAAAGATGTGTGTTTACTGCAGGACCACCAGAGTACTCCTTGAACTGTGTGTATGTTCAAACAAGGACTCCAACCAACCCATGCTCTCAAATGCCCTTAGCAGAAGCTATGCAAACACCAATCTGTCTCAGCTTCCCCCTGCAGGGAAGCATCCCACACTTTACAGCCTGGCAAACACAGGCACAGAAGAGCTAAGTGAAATGCCAATGGCCACAAGCTGTGGCTGTGTCAGAAATCAGAGTGCTTCCAGCCACCAGGTCTTTCCCCAGGAGCACAGCAAAGCCAAAGAACCTTTAACTGCACCATAGAAGATGCCAAAACTTTCAGACCATCATCCAGGCACACCTCTGAAGTACAGGTGTGCAGCCATCAGTTCATGCAGCCTGCAAAGGAAGACAAAAACCTGTCAGTATTAAGCACAAAGAACTAGAGCAGCACAGGCTGCTCCATCCCTCAGGTGCAGCAAGCACTGCACACATGAGCCATGCCAGTGGAGCAGGGGAGCAAACACAAAGAGCTTATCCCAGACTGCTCCTGCCATTTGGTTTCTGATATCTCCTATAAAAAGCTCCTTCTTCCCATCATCATCTCACAATTAAGAGCTGCCCTGCAGAGAACAACTTGGGGGTAATTTGTGGGTAAAAAGCTCAATGTGAGCCAGCACTATGAGCTCACAGCTGTGTCCTGGGCTGATCCCCATCAGTGTGGGCAACGGGCAGGGAGGGGATTCTGTCCCTCTGCTCTGCTGAGCCCTCAGCTGCAGTGCTGGGGCCAGCTCCGGAGTGCTCAGCACAGACAGGGAGCTTTTGGAGCAGGGCCAGAGGAGGCCACAATAATGTTGGGAACCCTCTGCTGTGAGGCCAGGCTGAGAGAGTTGAGGGTGTTGAGCCTGGAAAAGAGAAGGCCCCAGGGAGACCTTCTGGTGGCCTTTCAGTACTTAGAGTGGACAATCAAAGTTGGGGACAGACTTGCAGCAGTTGTGACAGGACCAGAGGGGATGGCTTGAAACTGAAAAAGGGGTTCAGACTAAAGAAGGAAAAAAATGTTCTACACTAAGGGTGGTGAAGCCCCAGCCCAGGTTACCCAGATTATCCCTGGAACCATCCCAGGTACAGAGCCTCAACCAACCTGACAACCTGCTCTAGTTGCAGATGTCCCTGCTGGCTGCAGGGGGTTTGACTAAAATTATCTTTAAAGATCCCTTCCAACCCAAACCAGTGATTATAAGTACATGACAGCACAGGAAAAATTAGGATAATGAGTTATTTACATGCAAACCTAGAAGCAAGTCAGGATGGCTGGTGTGGCAGTGAGTTCTCTGCCCATTCTGTGGTTGCAGAAGTGCCAATGATCCCATAGCAAACTTGTTCAATCACTGCAAGCAAATGAAAAGTTATTTTACTGGCAAGTAAACAGCGAGGAGCTAAAAAAGCTGCAGTAGGAGCAGTCCTGCATAGCTACCAGAGAAGGGAGCTCTCAGTCACACACAAAAATAAGCTGTCTCTGGCTTGGAGAGGAATAACATTTGTTCTGAATGTCTTTTACAAAACTCAGTGAGAAGTGCACTAAGTGCTTGTTTGGGCTTCAAATCAAGCTAAGCACAATTCCAGCTTAAACCATCCTTTCATTCACAAAGAGAGGGAGGCCTTTCCAAAGCACAGCAAGCCCCAAGTGCCACTTGACCCAGCCTAAAGAGGCTGCAAGACATTTTTTCCTTTCCTACTTTCACTACTTTGGGATGAGGTAACAGGATTTGATCTACAGCCAGGCAGCTGTGGGTGCTCAGAGTCCAAGAGAGCAGAGAGCACCCAAACACCAAGGCTCCTAGCAAAACAAAAACAATATTTATTATTTACTTTTCTCTTTAAGAAGAATTTTTAAGCTTCTCCTTAGGAGAGCCTTGCAAGCACAGTGTTAACATATCAGATACAAACTCTGCTGACAGGAACCTCTTCAGTGCTGAGCCACACACAGGGAAACAGTTAATATTCAAATATTCAAACAGTTCATATTCAAATGGAAATAAGGACCAAAAGAATTGTTACAATCAGGATGTCCTTCACTTGCAGGAGCAGAGGGAAGATGACTCTTGTGTGCACAGGCTGGACTGCTGCAGCTGGCACAGCTCTGCACAGAATCCCAGCTTGGTAGGGGCTGGAAAGGTCCTCTGGGAATTATCTAATCCAAACCTCCTCCTAAAAGCAGTATGACCTTGAACAGGCTGCCCAGGATCACATTCAGGTGGGTCTGGAAGCTCTCCAGAGAACGAGACTCCACCACCTCTCTGGGCAGCCTGCTCCAGGGCTCCAGCACCCTCACACCAGAGAAGTTTCCCCTCACGTTTAGGTGGAACCTCTTGGGTTCCATTTTCTGCCCATTGCCCCTTGTCCTGTTGCTGGGCACCACTGAAAAGCGTTTGACCCCAGCCTCTTGCTCCCTGCCCTTTAGCTCTTGCTGAGCATTGATCAGATCCCCTTTGGGGCTGCTCTTCTCCAGGCTCTCAGCTCCAGGCCCCTCAGCAGCTTTGTAGCTTCTGCTGGACTCTCTCCAGTAGTTCCCTGTCTCTTGAACCAGGGCACCCAGAACTGGACACAGGACTTCAGAGGTGCCCTACCTAGGGCACAGTAGAGAGGGAGGTGAACTGCTGACCATAATCCTCTTAATGCACCCCAGGATCCCATTGCTGGCTCATTGGCATCTTGTTGCCCACCAGCACATCCTGGTCCTTCTCTGTGGAGCTGCNCTGGAAAGGTCCTCTGGGAATTATCTAATCCAAACCTCCTCCTAAAAGCAGGATGACCTTGAACAGGCTGCCCAGGATCACATTCAGGTGGGTCTGGAAGCTCTCCAGAGAACGAGACTCCACCACCTCTCTGGGCAGCCTGCTCCAGGGCTCCAGCACCCTCACACCAGAGAAGTTTCCCCTCACGTTTAGGTGGAACCTCTTGGGTTCCATTTTCTGCCCATTGCCCCTTGTCCTGTTGCTGGGCACCACTGAAAAGCGTTTGACCCCAGCCTCTTGCTCCCTGCCCTTTAGCTCTTGCTGAGCATTGATCAGATCCCCTTTGGGGCTGCTCTTCTCCAGGCTCTCAGCTCCAGGCCCCTCAGCAGCTTTGTAGCTTCTGCTGGACTCTCTCCAGTAGTTCCCTGTCTCTTGAACCAGGGCACCCAGAACTGGACACAGGACTTCAGAGGTGCCCTACCTAGGGCACAGTAGAGAGGGAGGTGAACTGCTGACCATAATCCTCTTAATGCACCCCAGGATCCCATTGCTGGCTCATTGGCATCTTGTTGCCCACCAGCACATCCTGGTCCTTCTCTGTGGAGCTGCTTTCCAGCAGATCACCCCCTAACCTGCACTGGGGCAGAGGGTTATTTCTCCCTGGGTGCAAGACCTCACACTTCCTCCAACCCTCTAGCACAAGCCAAGAACCAGAAATAAAGCCTTGACCCAGCTTTACTACTGCCTTCCAAATCAGTGATTTTAGACTTGACTTGATTCCTCTCTTAGCTGCTTTAATCTATTTGAAGAACTCAATCAACCCAGTTCTTACTCCAATTAAACTTTTTTCCTCTTCTCTTTTATCTTTTTTTTTTTTCCCCCCCTCTTGTCATTTGAAGGTAAGCTTTACCACTTCCCTTGGGAGGTCACAATGAGAGGATCTGGGCAGATTTAGGCAGCTCTGCTGACTCAGGGGATGCTACACTGTACAGCAAGGCCAGCCCCTAAGCGAGCAGTGGAAGGGAACAGCAGATGATGAGCACAAGCAGATCTTGGGCTGTGGCACACAACTCATAACCACTAAGCATCCATACACTTGATATGTCTGCTGCTGGAGGGTTTACCCTGAAGGGAAGCTTCCAGGTTGCATGACACTTGGTGCTTTTATTGCCAAGGAAAAGAGCAGAGAAGGAAAGGTTTTGTAAATTGGTATGAGACATCAGTATCTGGATCATGGCAAGGCTTTTCCATAGCACCAGAGCCAGCTTGGTGGCCCTCCAAGAACCTGACAGGCACTTAGGCAATGAGTTTTGCAATGTTGAGCTGGGGAGAATGGGAAGCAAATGCATTAGAGAGAAAACAAACCCACTAGGGAGGCAAAGCTCCCCACCAACAGTTCCAAAACAGCAGCAGGAATGCTGTAGGAGAGAGAAAACCCTACACAAAAAACAACCCACACTATCTGACCTCAGTTCTGTAGGCAAAAGAGAAAGAGATGCAATTTTAGGTCTTCAACTCCTTGCAGATAACCAAAGCTGCAGCCAAGCAAAATGCAGCACTCCAAGCCAAAGATTACAGGTCCTTGGCAGTGCTAAGCTAAGGGTCAGACCTGATGATCTCAGGATCATCAGGAACTGGATGATCCTTGAGGTCCCTTCCAACCTTACCATTCTATGGTTCTATCTCAAAGGTCTTTTCCAACCAAAATGACCCTGTGGTCCCCATCAGAAAGCAAGGCTGATGAAGGGGAAATGCTAATCTTAACTATAAAGAGAATCTCCTTTCCCTTCTTGTCTGTTCGCAGGCAAAGACATCCAGAAGCTGCTGCTGCAGAAAGCCAAGCCTAAGCTTTGCGATGGAACATCTCATTTAAAGGCTGTGTATTGCCAGTAAACCCAAGCATGGCCTACTTAACAACAAGAAAGATTAATCTGTCAACAGTTGACAGCAGTGACAATTCATGTTCACATCTGTCTGAAGGCTGAGCTTACTCCCAGGGCTCTATTCCACCAGCTTCCAGGGGAGGCAAGGGACAGGGCTGGCAGAGTAAAGGCTTTTACATCCAGACAGAAGCAGAGAATCAAAGTGGTTTGGGTTCAAGAGGACCTTTAAGACCATCTAGCCCAACCCCCTTGCCTGGAGCAGGGACAGGGACACCTCCCACTAGGTCGCATTTCTCAAAGCCTCATCCAACCTGGCCTTGAGCACTTCCAGACATGAGGCACCCACAGCTCTGGGCAACCTGCTCTGGAGTCTCAGCACCCTCACAGTGAAGCATTTCTTCCCAATACCTAATTAAATCAGTCCAAACAGCAGACTTAACCTTTAAAATACATGAGCATCACTGGAAGTGCACTTCTGTCCAGAACAGAGCTGGAAGGGGAGGGAAACCAAAGCTGGCCAAGAGATACACCAACAGATGTAACACCAACAACCCCAATCCTGTACCCATCTGTGAACTGAGACCTAACATTCAGTAGCTGTACCCTACTCTGAGTAACAAACATCTGTAGTGCCATAATCCCCAAAGGCTCAGCACTTGCTGCAGGCTCTAGAGCTGTGGGATCAGATCTGCTCCCCACAGCTCAGGAGTTGTTTGGGATACACAACTGCAAGCATTGCAAAAACATTTAGAATAAAGTTAGTATGTGTCACACCACTGAAGGTACAACCATCCTGCACTTTCCAACTACATTTCCAACCACCAGAAGTAACTTTCCTTCCCAAGTAGGGTGCTTGAGCTCTCCCACCCTTTGCTCTAACTTGCCAGTAATGAAGACAGAAGACATCTAGGGCACACTGTGCTGTGAATGCTTCCTGTGCTCAAAAAAATCAAGTGCTCTGGGGAAAAGCAGGCACTCCTGCATCAAAAGGTCACTTGTCCAAAAATCCTATTTAGCAATTGAAGGAGTCTTAATTATCCTCCTCAGCCAGTGTGATAAGCCTAAAGAAAGAACCATGCCTCTTCATACATACTCAGCACCTTCCCATCCTGCTCCAGACAGGACCACACAGCTCCAAACCTGCCAGTCTGCCCGAGCCAAGACACCCACAGCTGCTGCCAGGAACAGGGGCACAAAGCCATGGATTTAGCAGGGGGAAGCTTGTAGGCAAGAGGAATATCAAGCCTGACCCATCACAGGATCTCAGCACTAGTGTGCAGCTCAAGCAGTGAGTGGATTATGGCTAATTAGGTTATTTTGAAACCACCAGATAAGGTCAAGTGCTGCCACTCACACCTTTAAACCTCTCTGCAAGGGAAGAAGGGAACCTACACTGCTAGGTAGGCCTGTAGGGCCAAGGAGTCATCACTTTCCTTTTCCACCATCATTTTGAGGACTATGACTTCCAAGAAACCCAGAGTCCCACTTGTCAGCCAAAGAGCTCACTGCACAAGAAAGGAAAAATCCTTAGAGGGACTGCACAACTAAACAGACTGTAATGGTCCTGCTCACCCTGCAGCTGCTGAGCGCTGTATGGAACAGCCCTTTGCTGACAATCCTGGACAGGAAGCACAGACTCAACATGGAGCAGCTCCAGCTCAGGAGGATACTGAATCTCTTGAGTGTTTGAAGCAGGAGAGCACAACAGGGAACAGGACAGATGTACAGGGTGAGCACAGGGACTGCCCCAAGCCAAATTTAACCTGAGCATCACCTCTGTAGCACCTTTCACACCATCAGACTTCACGGCAGCAACTGCTAGAGTACCATCAAGGCCTGAAACCTCAACCTCCACTTCGTTGTACCCTGCAGCAACCCAACGTCTGTGCAGCCACTCACTAGAACAATGAGAAATAGGGGAAGGAGCAACTCAAAAGCCTCACTCCAAGTGTGTATTTGGCTAACAAATCTCCCATCAACCCAAACAACTGTGCTCTGTACGAGCCCATGGATCCTGATCAGCAAACTGGGATTACAGAACACCATGGGGTTGCTTTATTAGAAGCAGCACACCCAAATTTGCCTGTTAGCAAATACACCATGGAAATCCTGCCCTCATCTCACAGCACAGCAATGCAAGCTTTGGCAAGGGAAGAGAAAGGGCGGGAACTGAGGTGCCTGTTTCCACATATAAAGGAGTGGGAAAAGCAAAAGGTGCAGAATCTGGGATGTCCTTTGTAGGGTATAATATGGCATGTTTGGTTACGTTCCTCATCCTCAGAACTGCTGTCGAAGAAATGAGGAGACCTTACAGTGGTCTTCCAGCATCTGAAGGGGGCTACAGGAAGGCTGGGGAGGGACTATTGAGAAGGGCTTGCAATGCCAGGACAAGGGGCAATGGGTTTGAAGTGGCAGAGGGGAGATTTAGACTGCATGTTAGGAGGAAGTTGTTTGCAGTGAGGGTGGTGAGACACTGGCACAAGTTGCCCAGGGAGGTTGTGGCTGCTCCTTCCCTGGAGGTGTTCAGGACCAGGATGGATGAGTCTCAGTGACCTGTACTAGTAGGAGGTGTCCCTGCCTATGCAGGGGGTTGGAACTGGCTGAGCTTTGAGGTCCCTTCAACCTTACCATTCTATGAAGTGCTGGGTTCAGTCTGAGCTGCTGAGCACCTACTCTTCTTTCTCACCCCCCACCAACACTTACAATTGGCTCTTCAAAGCTCCATGTCCAAATGAGTTTCAGAGGCTGCTCAGAAGCACAAGTGCTTGGAAAAGGTAGTGCCTGAGATTAATCAGACAGGCATGAATGAGAGGGAAACAGGAGGCAATCCACTAGATCCTCGATAAAATCAGCCTTTGATGAGATGAAATTGTTCCTGACATTGCCACACGAGGCATGTACTAAGCAATCCCATGCAGCCCTGGAGCAAAGCAGCTTATTTCCTAACGGCAGTTCCTGCTCCTCCCCAGAAACATCTCGGCCAAGACAATACAGGATTGTGCCACTTGATGGCACCAAAGAAAATCCCAAATTATCACCAGACCAGGCCAGATTCAGAAAGTCAGAGGAAGTCTGAACACTGCAGGAAAAGGTTTGTGGCCAAGACTTTGCATAAGAACAGAAGAAAACAGCTGTCTGTGACATTCCACAGCCACACTGCAGCAGAATCAGCTCACTTGGATCTACAGGCTCCAAGCACAGCCTCTCTCATGGTCTGCATAGGGTAGGTCACATCTGACCTAAACTAGCAGCTCAGCTCCAGTGGTGAAACAACAAAAACCCACAAGCATCAGCTGGTGACAAGGTATCAGCACCCATCAGGAGAAAAGCATCAGCGAGTGAAGAGCTCAAAGAAACTGACACATCAGTGCTGATAGACCAGGGCTGGCCACTGCTCCTCAGACATTTTCAGAGCAAAGCTGGCACACAATCACAGAATTAACCAGGCTGGAAAAGACCTCAAGGATCGTGGAGTCCAACCTATCATCTAACCCTTCTAATTCACTCACCACCCATGCTTTAACTCCAGTCCTCCTTGAGCTGCATAGAATCATAGAACGGTAAGGTTGGAAGGGACCTCAAAGCTCAGCCAGTTCCAACCCCCTGCCATAGGCAGGGACACCTCCCACTAGCACAGGTCACTCGAGGCCTCATCCAACCTGGCCTTGAACACCTCCAGGGAGGTTGTGGAGCACAGAAGCACAGAATGTGATTGAAGATCTCGTGGTCTTAAATCCCATTCTGTGCTTCTGTGCTCCTCAACCTCCCTGGGCAACCTGTACCAGTGTCTCACCTCCCTCCCTGCAAACAACTTCCTCCTAACATCCACTTTCAATCTCCCCTCTGCCACTTCAAACCCATTGCCCCTTGTCCTGGCATTACAAGACCTTGTCAATAGTCCCTCCCCAGCCCTCCTGTAGCTTCCTTCAGATCCTGGAAGGCCACTCCAAGGTCTCCTGGAAGCCTTCTCTTCTCCAGGTGTGCAGCCAGAGGGCAGGGCAGGAAGCAGAATGGAGCAGCAAGGAATCAGCTCCAGGACTTGGGTTACCACCAGAGCCTTAGCACCTGGGAACCACAGAACCAGAGTCATGTAGGCAGGAAAACATCTAGATCATCATTGAGTCCAATCCTTAACCCAAGTGCACCACTAGACCACATCTACATGGCTTTTAAATCCCTCCAGGGATGAGGACTCCACCACTGCCCCTGTTTCAGCACTTGATAACCCTGCTGGGGAAGAAATTGTTCCTCAAGTCCAACCTAAACCCCTACTATTGCAACTCAAGGCCATTTTCTCCTGTCTGTTGCTTGTTCTTTGGGAAAGGAGAGCAAACCCATACTCACCTGGCTCCAACCTCCTTTCAGGGAGTTGGGAGTGTGGCAGGTGGTCTCCCTTCAACCTCCTTTTCTCCAGGCTGAACCACCCCAGGTTCTTCACCTGCTCCTCACAATACTTGTGCTTTAGACCCTTCACCAGCTTCCTTGCCCTTCTCTGGATAGCTGAGCACATCCATGTCCTTTTTGGAGTGAGGGGCCCAGAACTGAAGCCATTATTTGAGATGCAGCTTCACCGGTGCTGAGTACAACAGAATAATCCCTGTCCTGGTCCTGCTGGCCACACTAGTGCTGCCCAAAGCCAGGATGGTCTTGGCCACTTGGGTACACTGCAGGAAAACCAAGCCCAAGCCAACCCCAAGTGCAGCATGCCCAGCTGGCCCTCCACCAGTCTGAGAGGTGACAAGGCAACCACAATCCACCTGAACAGATCCACAGTTAAGTCAACCACAACATCAAGGTAGCAGAGTATCTAAAACTGCTTCCTTCAGCAAACACTGTCCTGGGATGCAGCAAGGTGCAGGAGAGTAGGAAAAGAAAAAAAAGACAAGACAGACAAACAAGAAAAAAACCAAAGTAGACATACAAAGCAGGTGTGAGTGTTTAAAACTTATCACCTTTCAATAAAAGCTGTCCGGGATGTGTTTCTATTTGTGCCAGGTACCCACAACTGTATTTCATAGTTGGTCTGAAAGACCTCCTAAGCAGCAGATGTCTCAAAATGATGCAAGAAGGTTTTACCTCAAACTGATCTGTGCTGTTATTAAACTAGACAGGCTCCTACATTCCAGCTGCATGAAATTGTCATTAAAAGCCCATGCTGAAAGTTCCAACCCAAAAACACAAAGCCAGCTTGTTCTCAGCGGCCAGAGACCGCCACAGCCATTCATCTCCAGAGCCATAGAGCAGCTGGGGCAACCAGCAAAATAAAACTCTTGTGCAAGCAAAAGCAAACCCCAGAAGGACAAATTAGCTTCACCACAACCAAGACCACTTGGAAGGTTGTTGCTCAATAAGGGTAGTAAAGGGTTTTGCTCATGCAGGCACTGGCAATGCAGGTTGCTTCTGCTGCTGAGGAACTACCTGAGAAACAGAGAAGTAGCAAGAAATAATGCAGCTGGGTGGCCTGAAAACATGACCCTGCACACAAACAGGGGCCCTGGGGGTTAAACAGTGAGCAGCACACAAGGGTAATGAAACACTGGATCCCATTCAGACAATCACAGAAGGGTTTGGGTTGGAAAGGACCTTCAAAGATCATCTTAGTTACAGCTACCCTGACATGGGCAAGGACACCTTCCACTAGGTCAGGCTGCTCAAGTCAAGCCTGGCCTCAAACACCTCCAGGGATGGAACATCCACAACCTCTCTGTCCCAGGCTGCCCAGTCTCACCACCTTGATCACAAAAACATTGCCAGAACTAAACCTACCCAATTCCACTTTAAACCCACTACTCATTGTGCTGTCACAATAGATCCTGCTACAAAGTCTGTCTTGAGCTTTCTTCTCAGTACTGAAAGGCCACCAGAAAGTCTCCCTGGAGCCTTCTCTTCTCCAGGCTCAACCCCAGCTCTCTCAGCCTGGCCTCACAGGGGCATTGCTGTGGTCTCCTCTGGCCCTGCTCTATCAGGTCCCTGTCTGTGCTGAGGACTCCAGAGCTGGCCCCAGCACTGCAGGGGGGGTGTCAGCAGAGGGGGCAGAATCCCCTCCCTGCCCCTGCTGCCCACACTGCTGGGGATCAGCACAGGACCAGTTGGCTCTGGGCTGTGAGCACTCAGTGCCAGCTCATGTCCAGTTTTTCACTCACCAGCATTCCCAAGTCCTTCTCAATCCATTTATTCCTCAGTCTGTATTGATACTGCAGAATGCCCAGACCCAGGTGCACTGCAAATTTATCACCACTGTTATTTACCAGCACTTGTCTATCTGGCTCTAAACTCTCAACATTTCTTTCAGTCCCCTCCATGTGTTAGTGCTCATGGCAAGCTGGAAAACCAACAAGAGCATCCAAAACCACGCCTGTGGCTGTGTCATGATGCTACTCAGAGGATCCACACTTGAGTGCCCACAAACAGCCACATAAAAAGGGGAAACTAGAATCCCATGGAACACATCACCAGTGACAAAATCACCAAGAGATGAAAGCAAGAGCTTTTGTTTGGAACAAGTTGCTTTCAGTTTCCATTCCAGAATAATGCTCCTGCCATGAGTGTCACAGAAAATCTTTGTAGCTCGACACTTGTACAGTGCCACTATTGATGTAGCACTTCAAAAACTGGAAGAGAAAGGATAAGTTGAAACAGGTTCAGAAATACTGATTTAAGGCCTCCAAGGGACCCAAGTGCCATCTGTTTGGCTTAAAGAGAAAACCAGGGGAGTCAAAGTATTTAATAGCTTGATTTGTTAACCTCATTGACTATTTAATCACCAATATTGCTTACCAGGAGTGCTTCCTGCAATGGCACTCAGTCCACCCTGACACCAAAGTTGGGCCAGCTCCCATTACAAGGCAGTGATTTAAGAGTAATCCCTTGGTAATGAGAATCAAGACAGACAAACTTTCCTTCACAGCATCTATTAAAGACACCTAATCTCAACTCAGAGCTGCTCAAGCAAAGGTCACAGCCTTGATTCAGGAATTTATGACCTGCATTGTGCAAAGGTCAGAGGAGGAAGCATAGAAACACTGTCAAGGAAAGCAATGCTGCTTGGATAATCACAATGGGAGATTGGACACAGAAAATGTTGGTCAGTGCTTGCCCTGAACAGGACTACTCAAACCAATGTAAGCCAGGGCAGCTCTTGCTTAGGGGAACTTGGTCAAGTGTTGTGGTCCTGCTGACTTGAGCTGCACCCCAGAACTATGCAGCAGCACTCAAAACCCCATAAGCTTCCCTCTCTTTATGATGGCTTGAGCTAGACCAGAACTAATTCTGTTCAGGGATTTGACTTCTCAGCTGATTCTCTGCTGAGGGCCAGCACCTGCACCACTCATGAAGAGCCTCCAATACCGAGAAACAATCTCTCATTGCTGCCTGCACCCAGAGAACCAGCCCCAGTGTGAAGGCTGCAAACCCACCAAGGGCAGGACGAAAGAGAGAAGAAATTAAATCTGCACAGTTCTGTAGGAAGATAACAGCAAGTCAGCAGGTTCCAGATGAAGTTAGCCAAGAATAACGACCCTGAAAATTCTGCTTTGTCAAACAAAAACTGAGGCAGTGACTGCAGTGCATTTATTAGCAATCCACAGAACCTAATTTCATTTCCTGGGTCTGTTCAGTGAGATCCAGCTGAAAGACTCAAGCCATGACCACATCTCCACTTTTGGTTTCAAACCATCACCCCTTGTCCTCTCACAACAGGCCCTGCTAAAAAGTCTGTCCCAGCATTCTTCTTTAAGCACTGAAATGCCACCAGAAGGTCTCCCTGGAGCCTTCTCCAGGCTGAACAACCCCAACTCTCTCAGGCTGGCCTCACAGCAGAGCCATTCCAGCCCTTGGATCATTGTTGTGACCACCTCTGGACCTGCTCCAATGGACAGAATCCCCTCCTTGGCCCTGCTGCCCACACTGCTGGGGATCAACCCAGGACACAGCTGGCTCTGGGCTGTGAGCTCATGGTGCCAGCTCCTGTCCAGCTTTTCACCCGCTATTATTCCCAGGTCCTCATCTGCAAGGCTGCTTTCAATCTCATCGAAATCTCCACACTGGAAGATGTGCAGAGCAATGGAGATGACATCTGGACCAGACAGTTCAGATGACCAAAAACACATGCCTGGTTTAGGGCTGCTCTTCTGATACCTTTAAACAAAGTTATCATTTGGATATCCCAGTCCAGGTGCTGAGCTTCACTCTTCCATCTCAACTGTCATCACTCTGACCCTATCTTTCCCCACCCCAGAGAGCTCCCAGACTCAGGTTCCCTTTGCTTACCACTTCCTGAGCAGGGTCCTGGGGCCCACTGCTCAGACTGCAGAGCATCAGAACAGCAGTGTAGAAGCGCCACTCGCTCATCACTCTGAGCCTGCAGTGTCATGACCCCAGCAACACCTTCCAGCTTATTTCCAACTGCAAGCAGCTGATGATTTCATTTCAAGTGCATTTAACAGAATACTAAAGAAACCCAAGTTCATTTAACAAAGTGACACCCCAAAAGATGGAGATCACATCTCAAGGGTTCCTAGAGAGTTCTCAGACTCCAGCTCCCTGTGCTACTCAAAGCAGAGCAATCAGGCAGGCAGAACAAAGCAACTCTCTGCAGTCATTTAGGGCAGGAAGCAAAGGATGCTGTGTCCAACTGATAGTGCAAAAGGAATTTTAAAAAGCCAACATGTAAGGTCTGCGGCTTGCAGCCAATTTGCTTCAAAGGACCTTGGTGTTCCCACAGGGGAAATTAGAAAGAAAAAACCACCACAAAACACAGACAGAAAACAAAGAAATTATGCACAAAGCTTTTACAGTTTGCAGGGTGCTTTGCCTGCAGCTCCAAGCAGTACCTGATGGCCCACATGCAGTGCTGTGCTCTTAAATCTGTTCTTCAGCCCCGGGGCTGTGCAGCAGCTTATCAGCCAGCCCAGGCGTTTCCAGGCCATCAGATCTCCTTCATAAACACGGAGCAGCCCGGTCAGTCTCACAGCAGGCAGCAGCACTCCCAAGTTACTACATCCTTGAACACCCAGAGCACAGAAAGTCTTCACTGGCATTTTTGTTGGATTGCAACTCTACCACTACTTTAGCCAGGGAAAGCAGGGGGTGAGGTGTGCTGGAGCAGACCAGGGGATCCTCTCTCCAGCTGCATCCCAACACTTCCATGCATTTGCTTCACGCTGTTTTGGGCAAAGGAGCTTCAGCTTGTGCTAGCAGAGAGTTCTTGTGGACAAGACCAATGGGACTGCAAGAGTGTGCCCAAGGCAGGTTCTCCTCCTCTGCCCTAATGAGGCCACATCTGGGAGTACTGGGTTGGGTTTTGGGCTCCCCAGTTCAAGACAGGGAACACTGGTAGAGAGTCCAGCAGAAGCTGCAAAGCTGCTGAGGGGCCTGGAGCAGCTCTGTGAGGAGCAAAGGCTGAGAGCCTGCAGAAGAGCAGCCCCAGAGGGGATCTGAGCAACACTCAGCAGGAGCTAAAGGGTGGGGGAAAGAAGCTGGGGTCAAACACTTTTCAGTGATGCCCAGCAACAGGACAAGGGGCAATGGGCAGAGAATGGAACATGGGAAGAAAAGTTCCACCTAAACATGAGGATAAACTTCTTTGGTGTGAGGATGCTGGAGCCCTGGAACAGGCTGCCCAGAGAGGTGGTGGAATCTCCTTCTCTGGAGAGGTTCCAAATCCCCCTGGACATTGTGATCCTGGGCAAGCTGCTGTGGGGGCCCTGCTTTAGCAGGGGGTTGGATTGGGTGATCTCCCGAGGTCCCTTCCAACTCCCACCCTGCTGGCATTCTGTGATAACCAGCAGGGCCCAACAACAGAAGGGCAGATTGCCAGACACACCTCACCACTCTACACCATAAATGAACCTTCTTGCCCCAGGGTATTTTCCCAAGACAAAGCAGCTTGCAAAGTCACTTCGCGTCCAAGCCAACACACAAAGACCACAACCACCACCGAGGGAGTTCTGTGAACTGCAGCCTGACAAAGAAAATTCTTTAAGCCCAGTCCCATGTGAAGGTTAGAGTCAAAACCCCTCTCATACATTTACACCTTTGGCTTGTCCAAGTAGCTGTGTCATTCAGCAGCAGTTTAAATATCTTCTCGGAGAGGAAAAAATAAAGTCCTGACTTTTCCTGTTTGGGAAGTGGGCAAGGGGAAAAACACCACAGCACACTGGTTCAGCCTTAAAAAAACCCCAACACACACGGCACAGGATGTGTAAAAATAGGGCTCCTGATTAGATCAGGACAATCGACTATTTATGAGTCCTACCTTCTCAGATTGTAAAGAGATTGTCCCTCTCACCCCTCCCGTGACAGTGGCCACCCAGGCTCACACACTCCACGTGGGAATATGGGAACTGGTGCCTTGAAGCACAACTTTAAGGCAGGCTTTGAAAGCACTCCTTAGGTTTAGCTATGATCAGACTGATGCCAGTGAAGGACAAATTAATCTAGCTACTATCTTTAGAGAAGATGCCAGGTTTTGTCTGAAGTCCTGGAGAGAAAGTTTGCTGATTAGAACTATCCACAGCCACCCAAGATAATAAAGGACAGCCAGTCCCACAGCCCCGCTGAAGAGAGGGCACAAGGTGGGTGTGAAATCCCAGCGTGGCCCTGGGAGGGCCTCTATCTGTTGCACTCAGCAATAAAAATTAGTTGCTGCTGCTTTAGTGTCCAAATCTAACTTTGGTCCCCACTTCGTCCCTCAGCTTTTCTATCATCTCAGCTATGGGTAAAAAAAAAAACCGCAACCAACAAACCACAGAAGTCACAGAAACCATCTCCCCACAAAACCTCTCCTCATGCAGCTGCCAAGCTATGGCAGTGAGTGCCCAGAGATGGGTCAGTGGAGCAGTGGCACAGATGTGCTCCTCCACCCACCCCTTGGCAGTGGCTACTTCCAGCTGCTTCAGACACTGAGGCTCACGACCAAGGAATTATCTTTACGCAGTTATAGCCACTTCAAGTAGGAGCTGCTCTAAATATACAACCCACATTAAGATGACTCAAAATAGCATGCCAAGAGCTCATTAAAGTCTCTAAGTGGAAAAAACCAAAACAGCCTTCCAGTTAGTGCCTCAGTCTGAAAACAAGGATGGGGAAGACTTCAGAAAAACACCCACTCCAGTGAGATTCCAGAGAGGAAAAGCACAACTCTGGAGCAAAGAGCAGGGTCAGGCTCCACAGCACCTAAACCACACAATCAGTTAGGCTGAAGGAGATCTGGAAGATCATAGAATGTTTTGGGTTGGAAGGGACCCTGAAATGTCATCTAGTCCAACATGCCTGCAGTGAACAGGGACACCTGAAACTAGAGCAGGATTTTCAGAACACCATCCAACCCGACCTGGAACGTTTGCAGGGATGGAGCAACTTCCACTTCTGTGGGCAGCCTGGGCCAGTGTTTCACCAGCTCCACTGAAAGGCAATTGCTCATAGAAAAGCTGTTCCAGCCCATTCATCATTTCTGTGGCCTCTGCACCCACTCCAACAAGTCCATGTCCCTCTTGCGCTGAGGACTCCAGATGAAATCACAACACAGCTTTTGGGGCTTCGTGTTCTCTTGCTTTAGGAGGCTGAGAAATCACCTCCAGGCAGACTTACTGCTCTTACCACAGCCTTGGTCACAAAGGTTGAGCTTGGATGCAGAGCTCAGAGGAAGCATCTTCTCAGTCAGGACTTGAAAGCACAAGGAGACAGTTAACAGCACATTCTGGGACTACAAGCATCAGGGCACTCAGCTAAGCAGCTAAAATATTCTATCTTCATCTAGAGAAGTGGTATCCTCACTCTGAACCTGTCTCCTACCCCATCCTACCTTTCAGCACTGACATCCCTTCTCCTCAGGTCCTCTCCCTCCCTCCTGCCTAACCCATGGAAAGCAAGCTGAAGATTATTCCATTCTACTCCACTCTAGAAAGACCTCACCTGAATGCTGCATCCAGCTCTGAAGCCCTCAGTACAAGACAGACATTAACCTATTGCAGTGGGTCCAGGAGGCCAAACAATTTATCTGAGGACTGCAGCACCTCTGCAGTGAGGCCAGGCTGAGAGAGTTGGGGTTGTTCAGCCTGGCGAAGAGAAGGCTCCAGGGAGACCTTCTGTTAGCCTTTCAGTACTTAGAGGGGCTGATAAGAAAGCTGGGGACAGACTTTTTAGCAAGGCCTATTGTGACAGGGCAAGGGGTGCTGGTTTGAACCAAAAGAGGGAGATTTAGACTGGAGAGAAGGAAGAAATATTTTACACAGTGTGGTGAGACCCTGGCCCTGGCTGCCCAGAGAGGCAGCAGATGTCCCATCCTTGCCAACACTGAAGGTCAGGTCAGACAGGACTCGACAACCTGCTCTAGTTGCAGATGTCGCTGCTCACTGTGGGAGGAGTTGGACTAGATGACCTCCAAAGGTCCCTTCCAAAGGCTGTGGGCAGAGCAGTGGGTGCATCCCCCTTACAGCCAGCAGTATCACAGCTTACAGATGGTGCAAATACAAAAGGCAACTGATTACTACAAGAAACCCCTGCTGGCAGTAACTTTCAAGTGCCCTGTTCCCACCAGGACTCTTTGTTTTGGATGATATTCTCTTCTTGACAAGGAGCTTTGTGTGCACACTGCCAGGCACTCCAAGTTATTTTTCAAATAAACGTCACTTGGGTCGAGCCAGGTTGCATCTCAGCTTCCACTTCCTGCTTTTATTTCCAGCTTCCATTTATTTTTCTGTCTTCACCAGCACTCACAGCCTCTGTGTTACAGCTTCAGCCAAGAGTGTAATTAAATAGGAGGTTGTTATTATTGCCACTTAAAGACTGAGGACTGAGTACAGTCGTGGAGACTAACAAGCACTCAAGCATCTACATCCCCCCAGTGTTGTCCAAGTCAGTTGTCATTTAGTTTTGTTACTTACAGTTTCCAGCTAAAAGCACTGCCCAAGTAGCCCAGCTTGGATAAGTCATCTTCAGAATATAGCTGAGCATCCTGCACAGCACACTCCAGATGAGTCTGTACCAGACCAAAATCTGAGCATCAGCACTAAAACTGGTCAAGATGAAATCATTGTGATTATGCTTTTAACCTGTGTGACCAAAACCTTGTCCTGCTCCATCACACAGACCATACAAGAAAGGCAATCTAAAGAAAGAAGCCTGAAGTCAAAACAAAGCTGCACTCTGCATGCCAGCTACAGGACATTCCACAGGGGTTTGCATCTAGTCCTTACAGGCAAGGTCAAACCCTGGCTTTGTATCTGCAACAGGCAGCTCCCTTTAAGGAAAATAAACCACAACTTTATGCCAAGGTTATTGGTGTGGTTTGAGCTGGGACAGAGCTGATTCTGCTCAGGGATTTGACTTCTCAGCTCAGGTCCTGCTCTCTGAGGCACTCTGCAGCTCAGGGCAGGGCTGCACAGCCAGGAGCTGCTTCTAGCAGGGAGAAGCTGGTGAGGAGAGCTCCTGCCAAGGGCTGCAATGCAGACTCCTGCCAAGGACTGAGACTTGTTGCTGAGCACACCAAGGGCACTACCATATGTTTTGTGCCACCTTGGGGTGCAGGAAGCAAAGGTGGCAGCTGCAGGGAGGACTAGACAGGACAGGTAAACCTTAACTGGTCAACAAGGGATTCACTCCCATGGACGTCAGCCACAGGAGAAAGCTGAGGGATCACCAGGGTGAAGCACCTTCAACGTCCACTGTCCAAGGAGGACTCTATTCTGCCTTTGATCCCAAATCCATGAGCTCCTGAATCCAGTTCCTGAACCTGGTTCTCATCTTCTGCTGAGTCCAGGCTGAGACTTCCTCACACCCTGCCCTGCCAGTGGTGACAATGGTGACATCAGTGCCATCAGGAGTTGGGTATTGGTTTGTATCTCTTTGTCTCTATTTCATTTGACTGCTCTCATTTCCATTCCAGCTGCTAGAGTTTATTTCCCACCTCATCAGTCTTTTCCCTCCCTTATTCCCTTTGGGAAAGCAGAGGGGTTCATAGAGAGTCTCTGGCACTTGTCTAGTGGCTGGCCCAGCCCTAACCCTTTACAATTATTTTGCATTAATTTCTGTTGTTTGGGAGAATCAGAGAGGAATGACATTAAATCACATTTCCTGGGAGAGAATATTCTGTCAGTCACTTCACCTTGCATTTCAGAAATCAAACCAAGCAAGTAGGTAGCTGAAGAATGAGTGCAGAAGATTAGGGACAATAGGGCCATACAATTATTAGAAAAGAACTGGTTGGGTTTGTCCTACTACAAGTAACTGTGGCCAAAGAGTTAACTCCCTTTCAGACACACAATAAATCTGAGGCTTTCATAGCAACATAAACATCCCTGACATATTTCACTGCAATACACGGATTTGTCATCTATCAAATGGTTCCCTTCCAGCACCTCTTTTGGAGAGAATTCCAAAATAAAGCACACACAAGTTTGTCTGGCACGCAACAAATGCAACAACTCATGGCACAGTACCAACAATGACAAGGGGAAAAAAAAAAAAGATTCATTTTTAGTTGCTGCCTCCAAGCCAAGCAGCAAACAAACAGGAGCAATGTATGACAGAACCTACAGACAGAAGTTGTTGATCTGCTGGGAATCTTTTTGTCAAAGGAGAAGTTCAAGCCCAAAACTTTGCTCTTAACAACATGAATTCACCACCAAAAAGAAAAGAGTCACTAGCAGGCAGGGGCAGGAAGACACAGGGGAACCATCATAGAATGGTTAGGTTGGAAGGGACCTCAAAGATCAACCATAGGCAGGGACACCTCCCACTAGTACAGGTCACTCAAGGCCTCATCCAACCTGGCCTTGAACACCTCCAGGGAGGTTGTGGAGCACAGAAGCACAGAATGGGATCTTCAATCCCATTCTGTGCTTCTGTGCTCCACAACCTCCCTGGGCAACCTGTGCCCGGGTCTCACCACCCTCACTGCAAACCACCTCCTTCTAACATCCAGTTTCAATCTCCCCTCTGCCACTTCAAACCCATTCCTCCCCCTCCTGGCATTGCAAGCCCTTGTCAATAGTCCCTCCCCAGCCTTCCTGTAGCCCCCTTCAGATCCTGGAAGGCCACTCCAAGGTCTCCTGGAAGCCTTCTCTTCTCCAGGCTGCAGAGCCCCAGCTCTCATAGCCTGTCCTCATAGCAGGGCTGCACTAGCATTGCATGAGCCCATACCTGCTTCAGCTTAGGGAAGAAAAACAAGCACCACACCCCCCACCCCCATTTCTCCAAATTATTTACCATTTCACTTTTATCCTGCCTGTGCTACTCTGCTGTTAACAGGAGTCTCGACCACCACAGCATTTGACATGGTCTGGTCAAAGTGGTGGTGTTAGGCCATAGGCTAGACTTGATGATGCAGCCTCAGTAAATCTGTGAACAGGCATTTTTGCTCACTAGAGAGTACACAGTATTCATGGGATCAGTCCAGTTGGAGAAGACCTTCAAGATCCCACAAACCATGAGATAAATCCACACCTGCAAAGACCATGAGTACAGGGCAAGTTGGGTAACCCAAATTTCCAGTGTCCCTTGTCCAGAAGATAAATGTCCCCATCAATTCAGGACAACACAATACACACATCCTAGTCCAGCTACAGCATCTGCAGCTTGCACTGCAAAAACAACCCCAAAGTGCTGTGCCACCAGTTCAGAGGAAGGAGCACAAAGATAACCACTGCAGCATCTGGGCTTTGTTTCATCAAAAAAACAAGAGAATGGGCTGGGTTGGAAGGGACCTCAAAGATCATCCAGTCCCTGGCCATGGCAGTGGGGTTGGACATCATTCACCGCATCAGGGTGCTGAGAGCCCTGTCCGGATCACCCTTCAACACTGTCAGAGATGGGAGATTCACAAACTCTGGGCAACCTGGTCCAGTATCTCATCATGCTCCTCATTCTGGACTGGATCCAAAGAAAAGCAATGAAGCTGGTGAAGGGTCTAGAGCAGAAGTGTTGTGAGGAGCAGCTGAGGGAACTGAGGTTGTTCAGCCTGGACAAAAGGAGGCTGGGGGGAGACCTTCTGGCTCTCTGCAATGCTGTGAAAGGAGGTCAAAGTGGGGGTCAGTCTCCTCTCCCCAGTAACAAGCAGTTTTCCCACTGCTCTGTTGTCTTCTCTATGCTTGCAGAGGCCACCCAGGCCAGCTTCACCACATCAGCTTATAAAGGAAGCATCACATTTTGTTAGCTGTCAGGAAAAGGGCAAGCTGAGAATGATAACAGTGTATCTCCTCTCAAGAAAGGTAAAGGTTCTCCAACAGATTATAATCTTTTGGCATTCAATTCTCTCCAAAATGGACAGAGAAAGGCAGAAGTGGATTCACAAGATGATGGTTCAGCCATCTTTGCTCTTCAGCTGCAAGCAGTCATTCACCCAGAAGGAAAGCAAAGGCTAGCTTATGAACTGGGATGCTGGGAAAATATTAACAGTTACCATCACCTGAAGGTTCTACCTACTAGTCAAGAAGTTCACAGTCACTTAGGCATCAAGATAGCAGCCTGAAAAGAAAGCCTACAGCCATGTCCATTACCCAAAACACTGCCAGGAGCTGCCTCCACATTTCCAGCAATGTGTATTTACTTTCAAACCCTTCATTACTCAGCCTGGGGAGAGGGAAGCTCCTCACTCATCCTTTCCCTTTCTGTTCCTCTTGGATGGCCACAGGGGAAAAGGAAAAATCCAAACCAAACACAAGGGACCTACTTGGCTTCTCAGTGAACCTTTTATGGAAGACCTGGCAAATTTCTTAATGTTGCTGACAGATTTTTAGGGAGGAGATTTTTGTTTGCTTGCCCTCATGAGTCTGAAAGTCAAAGCCATCATGTAGAGCCACATCAGTCAGAGCCACACACCCTGCTCAGCTGCGTCTGCATCCTTAGCTCCAGCATCACAGAAAGTACTGCATGGGGGGAGCACAGCAGCTTGGGGCTGACATTTGGAGCTTTATTAGTCACAGAAAAGGACCTAAGAAAGTATTTCAGTGCTGAGAAGGAAAAAAGCTTCTCTGGGATGCACATGAATCACCAGCAGGCTAGGCCAGGGAGAGGTGCAGAGGAGAGATGAGGTTACTGCAGCTCTACCAGCACCCTTGCCCTCTTGGCACAAAGAGGGAAGCAGGACCAGGGGTAAAGGGTTTAAACGGGCAGAGGGGAGATTTAAATTGGATGTTAGGAAGAAGTTCTTTACAGTGAGGGTGGTGAGACACTGGAACAGGTTGCCCAGGAAGGTTGTGGCTGCTCCCTCCCTGGAGGTGTTCAAGTCCAGGTTAGATGAGGCCTTGAGCAACCTGTTCCAGTGGGAGGTGTCCCTGCCTATGGCAGGGGGTTGGAACTGGATGATCTTTGAGGTCCCTTCCAACGTAAACCATGCTATGATTCCATCTCCAAAACAAGCTGTAGCAACCACGGGGACACCTGAGCTCAGTGAGGCTTCATTCCCCCACACTGAGTCAGTTCTGGAGTTTCAAGAACACGAGCAGCACTTTTCTTTCACTGGGACAGCAGCTGATGAGGACTCCTGGACACCCAAAGCACAGCTCAGCACACAACTGTTGAGCTAAATCATCTATCAATACAGCCAAGGGCAGATCCCCAGGCTTCCTCCTGGCAAGGGCATGCAAGGACATGTGTGCCAACAGCACTGCTATCTGTTGTGGAGGGCATGTCACCACACCCAGAGCAGGCACTGCCAAGTGAGATCAGCTCCATGTCAGCCCTGCTCCGGAGGACATCAGGCAGACAGGTCAGATCACTCTGCCCATGCACAGGGTGTCCTTCACCTCTGTGCTCCTGCACAACCCACTGGATGTCAGCTTAGAAGCAAATTATGACTAAACCAGCCAGACAACAGGTTGCTAAATAAGAGCCTGATGTGCCACACAGACTTCAGGAAAAGTCACCTTTGCAGATTTGGCCCTTCCCAACACTGCTGTTTAAAATGCCAAAGGCACCAGACCATTCCAAAAAGCAGGATTATGGTGAGCCTCATCCTCAAGTTTAACAGCTGTGGTTAAGAAGCAGCAGAAACAGAGGCTTTGCTCACCTGCTGTTCTGTTCAGCTCCTGCCGCTCAGCTCCTTTGTATCTAAGCGACTGGAAGAGCACAAATCAGCCTCTGTGTGTGTCTCTTGCCTGAGCAAATTGCCAGCCCTAGGGCCAGCCCAGCTGGAGAGTTAATTATCTGGACAGTGGCTTTCCAAACCAAAAGGGATTTGGAAGCAGGGAAAGGAAGTTCCAGCAGACTAGCACGCTGTGCATCCTCACTTCTGGGAAACAGGCTGGGCACTACAAAGAAGCAATTCTTCACCATGACCTAAAGCTACACTTACATATTTGATAAAAAAGGCTGTTACCTCCTACTACAGGAAATCAGGAAGCCTTGACTCCTGTTTGCAGATTATTTAAACTGTGGCACCTAACTGATGGTACTGGAGGTGGCACCACCTTGACAAGGACAGCATGCAGCAGGACAGGCAGCCCAGCTCACAGCTCGCTGCCCTCACAGCAAGAGCTAGGCTGAAGGAACCACTCCAATGGCAGCACGCTCTTGGGAGGAGCTGTTCTGGTGGTTCCTCAAAGCCAGCGAGAGTGGCAAGTGGTCACTTGCCTAGGGAAGCACCACCTCTGTGACATTCACCAGGCAGCTGATGTGCAGATTCAGCAGGAAGCTAGAGACACATCAATTCCCTCAGATACACCATACTCCATCTAGGACAGGACAAGGACCCACAGACACAAAACAGGAACCCAGGATGTTCCATCTAAATGTGAAGAAAACTTCCTTGCTGTGAGGGTGCTGGAGCCCTGAAGCAGGCTGCCCACAGAGGTTGTGGAATCTCCTGCTCCGGAGTGATCCCAAATCCACTTGGACATTGTGATCCTGGGCAACCTCCTGTGGGTGACCCTGCTCCAGCAGCAGGGTTGGAATAAATGATCACTGAGGTCCCTTTCCAGTCCCTGCCATGCTCACATTCTGTAAATCAAGTCCCAGATCAGCAGTAAGCTACCACTACTACTGTGGCTGCTGCAAGAGAGCAGAAGATGGAAATAAGAGGCTGGTCTCTTTAGTGGCTTCTGCAATGCCTGAAGAATCTTGCAAGCTACAGAGCACTACATGGCACAGGGCAAAGCAGGAGCCTGGTTTATGAAAACAGTCACAAAGATGTAAAAAGTACAATACAGCAAAGGAGACAACAGCTGCTTTGGGTGGCATTCACACATCTTACTCACTAGTGCTCTTTGAAGGAGTCAGACTCGTTAGTGACAGGGATCTGGTCAAGCCAATGCACTGCAATATTAAAAGCATTCTGAAAATTCCAAGGACAAAAGAGAAGGTTGCTGTTCCCCTAGTTCAGTGTGCTTCACAGTGGAGAAGGGTTGAACATCAAGATGACATTTCGCAGAGGACACACAACTATTCAGCTGGATTCACTCCAAAGCAAAAAGCTGCAAAAGATCTCACAACACGGAGTATCAGGTGACAAAATGACAAACAGAGCTCAGCGTCGGCAGTGTAAAGCAGGACACTTGCAGGGGAGGAAGGGGGGGACAAAGCCTTTATAACATGCCTGCAGTGAGGGGCTCTAAATTAACTGCTAGCACTGAGGAGAGATGCCAGCAGCATTGTGGCTGCACTGGCAGAAGTGTTGGCTCAGACCACAGAGACTGCAAGAAAGAGAAAGCAAAGCAGAAACCATCACTGTGCCACTCACCACATCTCAAGATGCCAATCTGCATCTTGATCACTACATGCAGCTCTGATCCTTCCCACAGCACTGCAGAAAGGTGAGAGCTGCATGAGAACAGCTACCAAGAAAAGCAACAGGGATCAGGAGCAATTCGAAACAGCTTCACCAGGACAACAGAAGGAATTAAGAAGCTTTCAGCCTGGAAGCCAGAAAGAAATATATGGCTACTTCTTGTAACGCTTTGTGACAGCCCAGACCTTGTCCTAGGGAGAAACAAGCCACAGTCAAAGGAATATACAATGCACAACTAACTGCTGAATGCTCTCAAAACACCAGAGCACTGGCAGAGCAAAATGCTGATGAGAGACTCAAGCTTCCTGTGCATCTTTTCTCCACAAGTAGGAAAATGCTGGCACAAACTGTGCCCAAAGCCTCCAGCCTGCAAGACACCAGAAGCATGTGCTTGTATTTGCTCTCTCTCACATGATAAGCACCTACCCCTCACTACTCTCAGAAACAGGATGATTAAGAAAAGCAGCTTTTGCTACACCCAGAAGAAACCAATCTCAACTACTAGTTCAAAAGCTCCTCCCTGCATCTACCCCAAATTGCCACTGTAGTCCAGATCCCAGCCAGCACGCAGCCATGAAAGAAGAGCTTTTCTTCATCTTCTCAACAGCCTACTCTGCATCTGCAGATGAATTGTGTGCCTCTTGTCATCTCTAGATTGAGCAACCCCAGGCACTTCAGTTCTCTCTCAAAGGTTGTGTTTGCTCTCCTTTGGGAAGAGGATTCAGCAAGTCAGGACTATTAAGCATCTGCAGCCACAGGCTAAACAGACATTTTATTTATTTTTAGACAAAAGTCCTTCAGACCACCAAAAGAAGAAACAAAAAGAGCAAGCCAGAGAGGACAGTCTAGGTAGAGTTAGATGCCCACAGAAGGGCAATCAGCTGAGTCTTCTCCAGACATCCTCTCTAAGCAGGACAGCAAAGAGCTCTAAGGATGAGCTCAGCTGCCAGCTCCAGCTGAGGCACTGCTCAGTCATAAGCGGTAGCAACTCCAGGGGACACCAAGATGAGCAGAGAAGCCTTTCCTCACAGGCTCAAGGGAAACAGCCCCCTTGTGCCTGCCGCCACACTGCTGTATCAGATTGGGTGCTTGCAGGGTAAGAAGGCAAACAAACTCAGTGAGCTACCGAGAGCCCAGACACATCACCACATCCCACAGAACAGGAAGAGGCATCTGATAATCTGTCCTTTGACAGCCATTCATCACATTCCAGAAAAGAACGTGAGGAAATGCAAGAAAATACAAGGTATAAATAATTGAGCAGGACATTCTTGCAAGCTGTTCCCTTCAGATCCCATTAGGGCTGAAATAAAAAGGGGTTATAAGGATTCACCATCTCAAAGCTGTTTGTCATACGAAGGTTCTGCACACAGGAAAGTCAAACTCACTCAGGTTTGAGTGTGAAACCTCAGGATCTAAGCAAAACACACCCCTGGGCACAGCCTGCCGGTGCTCCACTCCAAGCCAGAGCAGCCTGCATCCTTAATGCTGGTACCAGATCACTGCAGAGGAGCAGCTGCTGATACTTTTTGCCTCCACAACAGAGCTGAACAGCATCAGCCTGAGCAGCAGCCAGTGCTAATATAATTCAAGTAGGATTGCTATGAACTGTCTTTTAAAAGGCGCTTAATTATCCACATATGAAGAGAGGCCCAGGCTCATTTTCAGGAGATTGCAGTTTCCCCAACTGGGTGGCAGGGGAATGGGCTTAAAGATGCTTCAAAAGATCCTGGGAGGCTTTTATTACCAGACAATTTACAGTTGTTACAAGCAGCTTCCTGAGTAAGCTCTGTGGCCAACAGTTCAGCATCTAGATGGCCTGCACGGTTCCTTCGTGGTACTGCTTTGCTGGCAGTTGGCATTTCATGAATCACTGGGCATAAAGTGTGCCATAGGACTTACAGGAGTGGGACTCACAGAGCAGATCAAGGGTGCTAGGACAGGACAATGCAGTAGAGTTTTAGCTCTGTTACATCCCCCAGGATTCAGCCTGAGGACATTTTTACAGATCCTGTGTAAGATTTTCAGTTGCACTTCGAATCTTACAGTGCCTGCAACCTGAAGGGGACACTTCTTAGCCAGCCCCACCACGTGTAAGACAAGTCCATATCATCACAAAGCTGATCCAGGATCAGGCAGGCTCAGCTGAAGAACAAGCTACAGCAATCACAGCCCCCTGCCACCAGTAAAAGCAGCCCCAAGAGTGATCAAGAGGACACTGCACCATCTTCACTCCTGCAGTCCAGCTACAAACAGGGAAGCTGTTGTGTCAGACAGTTCGTGGATCTTCATTTCACATTTGTAACAGACCACTATCCTCATCTCACCCACTGCAGCAAAGACTAGGACCAGCTTGGTCAGCCTTCACTCTTAGCATCCAACACAAAAGACTCAAACTGCTGTTCCTGCTCCTTTGTGTCAGGGTTTCCATGCTCATCCCACCCAGCACAAACCAGTCACACTCCCTGACCAAGTAAAGCAGTCTCCTGCCAGGTGAAGGAATTACAAGCAGCTCACAGAAGGATGCATCCAAGTTCATGGATGTTGAAAGCCTCACAGCACAGCTGGCTCCCAGACCTAGTACCCTGCCACCAATTTCTTGTGCCAGTCTAGACACTGGGAAGCCACAATTAACCCAGCACTGTAAAGTCCACCACTAAATCATGTCCTTCAGCACCACATCTACCTGCTGGACTCCATTCATAAGTTCATGCCTAGGAGTAAAGCCTCAGTTAACCAAGTTCAGGACCAATGCCATAATTTTCCCAGCTCAGTTCCATTGGAAGCTATAAAAGAAAATAAATCAAAGATCATCCTCCTTCCATGGCTCATGAGTCAGGATCTCAGACAAGCTGCTACTATATGCATTGTACACACTGCTCCAGCCAAGACCCAAGGCTGCAACAACAGCACTTCTGGCTCCCACATAACCAGCTCAGGTGTCCCAACACCACCCCCAGACAGAGCCTGAGGGTCCCAAGAAGGATTTAAGGTGATGTGCCTATGGAAAATGAAGTTAATTATATTAATCAATCCAAAATGAAAACCCTCTTTGCCATTTATTTCTAGGTCTTCTGGCTTGAATACAAGTAACTAAAAAGATGTGCACTTGAGGACCTCTGGCTGCACTGTTTAAGATGAACCCGGGCACAGAGGAGGTTACAGACAGAGGATGCACACAGCTTGCTGCCAGCACAGTAAATGGCTCAGCCAGGTAGTTCTAGATCAGCCACAGCAACAGTAGTCCCAGTTATGGTCATGGAAGAGTTGATAAAGGATTTAAGGAACAAAGCTTAATTACAGCCCTAGTCTAATCTCAGTCAAGAGCTGATTAGTAGCAATGCTACCCTAGCAAGTGTGCTGAACTTCGTTCTTGGATTGAACAATGCTGCAGCCTCTCTGAACACACATTGTTAGCAGAC
Source organism: Ramphastos sulfuratus (assembly GCA_013399055.1). Lineage (NCBI taxonomy): Eukaryota > Metazoa > Chordata > Aves > Piciformes > Ramphastidae > Ramphastos > Ramphastos sulfuratus. Next base: position 126,110 of record WBNM01001514.1, read on the forward strand.
AGATATGAAACTCCATTCCAAATATCATTCTATATGAAAGCACAGCCTGGAGGATTAAGCACAGTTTGAGATATCACTTTTCTCATTCTCTAACAGGGTTAAGATAGGTGCTAGTGCCACAGCTGAAAATCCTCAACCACTACAGAACAATCTCAACCTAAAGAGACCAAAAAAAAAAGACTGATGACATCATTTGCAGATGACACAAAAGCTGGCAGAGCAACAAACCATGAAATCAGGCAGCTGGAGAGAACAATCATTTGGAAATGCTGATCCTTCTGAGCAACTCACACTGCAGGAGAGCCAAGCGTGAAGCTACAAATGCAGCAGTGAGGAACATGATCCATAGCTACAAACCACCATGCCCTGCAAAAAATAATTCTGCATTAAGTAACAACTCCTGGGAGAAAAGGGAGCTGCTCCAATCTCTCAGGGAACAAACCAGGAGACAGCTACAGTAGGGATGTAATTTTATCTGCCCAAGGCAATGAGGAGACAGCAGGAATGCTGTAACTACATCTGTATGGCCAGACAGGACGTTGGAATTTATCAAATGCTGCCTAAAAATCCTCCAGCAACTTCAAAAAGAGCTGCAAATGCAGCTTGAGCATAGGAAAAGGTTTTTCAAGACAAGCTGTTCAACCCAAAAGAAGTGACTTGAAAACACAAGCCTGTATTTCAACCATGAGAAGACACTGGGTGTTCAAGGATGTTGCAGAGAAGCACGGGAAAGGACAGCAGAGTATCTGCAGGCTGTGAGCAAGAGCTTTGCTCAGTGATTAGCAATGCAGATAATCACACAGGCTTGGCTTTAGATGATAGGCTGAGTGCAGGGAAAAGTGGGTGAAGTCATACAGCCCACATTTATGGCAAGTCACACAGGACCCACAGAATCCCAGCATGGTAGCTATTGGAAGATCATCCAGTCCAAGCACCCTGCTAAAGCAGGGTCACCCACAGCAGGCTGCCCAGGAGCAGGTCTGCATGGGTTTGCAATGTCTCCAGAGAAGACAGCTCCACCACCTCTCTGTGCAGCCTGGGTCAGTGCTCCATCATTCTCAAAGGGAAGCTTTGCCCTGATGTTAGATAATCTCACTATTTCTGCTGTCTTTACTCTGTACCACTTTGAGTCAATCATTTCCACCTTAGGAGTGCAGCACAGAACACAGGGCATTCTATACACAAAGCCAGGGAGAAGTCAACAGGACAAAATAAGGGAATTAAAGAAAGCAAGACAGCACCAGCCATGCAGTAAGGTCATTTTTACATACCATAAGTGAGCTATTTCAGGACAAGCACTCAGCAAATGCTGTATGAGCCAGCAGAGGGAGGGACTCCTTTTTCTTCAAAGAGTAAATTTGATTAGAAACCACCAAGGCATCCATACTCACTGGAATATTACACTTGACTGCTGGCTTCCCATCACTAAAAAAAAATACCAAAAGCTGAAATAGCTTGGAAGTTCAAAGAGCAACAAACTTGATTGGTCAGTTGAGTGTAATAAAAATCAGAGCACCCTGCTGTCACAGCTTAGTCAAGAGGTGGTTTTCAGCAAGAAAGTTTTTTTCCTGGCAGGTAATCTGAGCCTGCAGAATTAAGCAATTCTTGGAAGCCTGGATACAGAGAGAATCCAAAAATACTCTGCAAAAATCAAGAAGCATAACACAAGAGGAAAAAAAGAGGAATTAGAACAGCAGAAGGAAGTGGAATTAGGAGCAATGGATATAATTAGAGGAGGCTGAATAGCAGGAAAGACATCCTGAAGAGGATTATTTTGATTCCAGGAGCATCGCAGACTCAAGGGGATCCCCACAAAGACTTGCTGAACTCGCTCTGTGTCCTCCTTCAAACACAATGGCATTCGCTGTCAGGTAAAAAAAAGAGACAAGATCTTGATGGCATTGGAGCCACCGGTGCAGTGAGACATGAGGCTGGAATAACTCATCACACAGACCAAGGCTGTCCCAGTGCTTCCTCGCATGCCCTCAGCTATTGTTTTTATATTTAGAATGAAACTACTCTCCTTGAGAGGGGGCAAGCTTCATCCTACATCTGCACAGCACCCAGCACAATGGAGTCCCAGCCCATGCCTTCAAATCCCAAAATCACAGCAAGAATAGAGCAGAAAAATCAGGCTGGATGAGACTTCAAGAAGCCATCTCCTCCTTCCCCTGCCTCAAGGCAAGAATTACTACACTTGCTATTTTTCTAACAGAAAACTGTCTCCCTGATGGGTGGGACACAAACCCACCCAGACAGATGAACTAGTTGGACCTTGATTTTAAACATCTTAACCCCTCTGTCACCCTCTGATAGTAGCAATTCAGCCTTGAGCACAGGACAACACGGAGCAGCTGAAGTCACAACATCTCTCCCTTGTGGGGCAGGAACTGATAGAAGCCCAGCTCTGCACTGGCAACAGGAGCCCAGCAGTCCAGCCCAACAGTTTAGTCTATTTCTGAGCTGTTTCTAGAAGGGAAGCCAGCCTAGCTCCTCAGGACACATTTCTTCCATGATGCCTACAAGAAGTGAGTCACTTTTTTCTTAAAGTTTCCATCATCCATCCTCTTTTCCGGACTCTCCAGCACATTGTGTTTACCCTCAGCTGGTCTGGTTTCAACAGCAAAAAATCCTTGGAGCAGGCATTGCTTACACTTAAACCATCAATACCACTCCTAATGAAGTACTAGCAGCAAAGGCTAGCAAGGCACAAACCTCTCTTTGTCCCAGATGCTTATTAACGTTTCTTCCCTGGATATGCAAAGACAGACAACAAGTCCAGCTCCACATCTAACCTTAAAGCCAAGAAACAAGATCAGCTGCACTTAGTGCTATGAAATGGCAAAAAAAACCCCACCAACTAAATGAACACACCCACACTTTTCATCCTGCCAGCTCCCACACATTTGAACCAGTTTTGTCAGTTTTTTTAATAAATCTCCTTCCACTCAGGTTTACCTTTCAAGGTTTCACAGGAGAACTTCAGAAAGGAAACTGCAAGTTAAAAAGCCTAAACAAAGGGCAAGAGAAATCCAGTGCTCTACTGCTCCAGAAATTAAACGCTTCCCCAATTCAATTCTGTGCCTGCACTGCAGTATCACCACACCTCCAACAGCTCAGACCCATTGATTTTTAAAAAGAAAGCCATACAAGACATTTCAAAACACGAGGCTGCAGAACTTCTATATCGAAAGAGAAACAAAAGGCTGTTGTGGAGGGCGTGGGACAGGAGGCTCCACTTTACATCCAACCGCTCCCACCTGGCTCTGATTTCCAACTAGCAGCACCTGATGCAGAGCAGCTGAAAGAGGAGAGTGACACCTGTGAAAGGGCATCCTGCTCCCCCTCAGCACAAAATGCAACACAGCACAAAATGGAATGCCCTGACTTTAGGAGGTTTCTGATAACTCAGTTTTTCAATATTGAAGCCAGCTATTTCTGCTAACACCCTTGCACGTTGCCCCACCTCTCAGCCCGATCAGTTTCTTTAGTATGAGCTATAAATATCCTTCACCCTTTTGTGTCATCAACCTTCAAAAGGATAAAACACACAAACACAGCACTGCAAACACAGCATCTTAGGTTTGATACAAAGTTCTTTGGAGTACTTCTGCTCTACTTTAAAGGAGGGGGGGAAGCGGGAAGGAGATGTCTCAGTTTGCCAAACCATTACATAGCATTGCCATCCTGGCAGAAGCCAACAGTAAGTGACTAGCAAAAGTAGGTCTCAGATGTGCATAATTTATCTAAAATGTCTTCGCAAAACCAGGCAATTTCTCACCAAGACAGAAGCTTTGGTTAAACACCCAGATAACACATCTCTCAGATTAACAATGCCAGCAGCTGCCACCACTGCAAAATTCCAACTGGCATCACAAAGAAATACCCAGAAGGCTGAAATGCCAGACCCGGACCGGGCAAAAGGAGGAAAAGGAAAAGCAAATGGGCAGCACTCCTGAGCATGCGATTACATCCATCCGCACTCCTGGGGCAGGAGAGCTCAGCAGTTAACCAGCGGCTTCTCCCCGATGAAGGATACTGCCAGAACCACTGGGAAAAGATGCTTAATAGGAGAACAAAGGAGCCATTAAGCAAACAGAGGCATTAACTCATATCATCGTCAGGGTGGTAATTGTGCTTATACCCACGGCTTCACAATTAGCCACGGGTTTTGCGACACAAACCAACAAAAAGGGCAGGCGACGGTGCCCAAGGATAACTTTGACAGATTCAGGGTTAAGGGACGGGAAAAGCCTTTCTTCCTTCTCTCCATTCGCACCCCGCCGGGAAGACAGCGCTGAGCTGCGGCCGGTCCAAGAGCTCCCCAAGGGTGCTGGGGTGCAAGCCCCGATCAGGGGGTGCCGCCGGAAGGGCAGACCCCACCGCCGGGCTGGCACCGCAGCCGGGCAAGGGGAGCCGCCCCGGGACCCCACGCCGGGGGCCGGGCACAGACCGAGGTTCTCCGCCCCGCACGGCGCTTTCACATCCCGAACAGCCCGGTCCGAGACCAGCGACGGGGGCGCAAGGGGGCTGCGGGCTCTCCCCGGAGGCGACTATTAAAAAATAACATCAATTACGATTTCCCTGCTTCTGCAAAGTTCCCGAGGCGGGGATGGCCAGGCGAAGCCCGCCGGAGACCCCCGCGCCGAGCTGGCCACCCCCGGGTCCCAGCGCCCCACCCCGGCCGCACCTGAGCGTGGGGCCGATGCAGGCCGTGTCCGTGCTCTCGATCTCCCGCAGGATCCGCTCATGCTCCGCCGCCGTCTCCAGGCTCTCCAGCTCCGCCATCTTCCCCCTCTCCATGGGGCTGTGCCGGCCTAACCCACCTGCCCAGCTCAGCCCTCCCCGCCCTGGGCAGCGGCGGCAGCAAGAGCAGCGCCGGGGCCGCCCGCTCCGCTCCGTGCGGCCCGGACCGGCCCCGCCGCGCCCAGCACGCCGGGAAATGTAGTGCGGGAGGGAGGGGGCTCGGTCGCGGCCTGCGCCGGCGCCGTCGGCCCAGGGGCGGGGAGGGAGGGGAGCGGCCCCTCCGCAGGGCCTGTCACCGGCGGCGGGCGGCGGCAGGCGAGGCGGCGCGAGGGGGGCTGCCGATTGTCCCCGCTGCTTGTCCCCACTGGCCAGCGGGAAGGTGTCCGCCGAGGCAGCGGCTGCTAACTGCCCCGTGCCTTCGACATCTCCGTGAGGGGCCCAGCCCCGTGGCAGGAGCGCTGTGTTCTCCCCCGTGAGGAGAAACCCGCGGCAGGGACCCCTGTCCTCCTCCGTGAGGAGACGCAGCCGCCGTGGCAGCGACATCCCCCTTTAGAGGGGACAGCTCCAGGGCAGGGACCTCGTGTTCCCTCCTGCCTTCCCTCCTGCGATCCCTCCCGTGACTGGGGACAGCCTCATGGCAGACACCTTCTGTGGCCATGGCTCCCGTCATGAAGGGACATAGATACAGCACAGTAGTGACACCCACCACGAGTAGGGACAGCCCTGTGACAGAGACCCCACGCCATTCCCCTGGAAGGGACACACCCTCATGGCAGCGATATCCCTCATACAGTGACACAATGCTAGGGCACAGCTCCCGTGTCCATCCCCGTGGCAGTAATGCTGTTGTCACCCACCTTGAGGGTCTATGTCTGTAGGAGTGAGCCTGTGTCACCATCCTGCCCCACAACGGGGCGAGCCTCCTCTCCCCCCGCCCCGTCCTGCCCCTCAGCTCCATGAGCTATGTCACCCCTACACCGGAAAGGTGACACTGGCTGCTGAGCTGCGTTTCGTCCCCACCCAAGCTGCACAACCCAAGAGGCATCTTCGCCCAAGAGCACAACCGAGGCCGCTCTGGAAAAAAACACCGCTGGTCCCCAGAAACACCCCTCGGGGCGGTTGCTTTTCCTTGCGGTCTGACCGCGCAGCTCCCCGCGCTGCTCGCTCCTTTGGAAGCAGCGGCTTGGGATCGTTGCTGTTCTGGCTGATAAAAACGGCGCTGGAAGGGTCCCGTTCCCAGCCGCACGTTATCAGGTGCGGTGGAGCCGTCCTTGCGCGGACACCTCACGCTCTACCCGACACACGGTGGGGATGAAGAGCAGGACTGAGCCCAGGCTGTGCATACCACCAAGGGTTTCTGCGTTTGCTTTTGTCGTTTCATCTTCTGAGACAAAAATAAACTGTGGTAATAGTAGGAGCATGCCTCTGGCTTTCCTCACTGCTGCTTGCTAAGGCTAAATGCTGCTGGTATGAACATCTCCCTGTCATCACTCAGCTGAAAAATGGAAATGGCCCTGGGTTCTGCCAGAGGAGGTTTAGGCTGGGCGTGAGGAAGAATTTGTTACCCAAAAGGTTGTCAAGCCCTGGAAGAGGCTGTCCAGGGAAGCAGTGAAGTCCCCATCCCTGGAGGGATCTAAAAGACATGTGAATGTGGTGCTGAGGGACATGGTTTAGTGGTGACCTGGCAGTACTGGGTTAGTGGTTGGGCTGGATGATAGAATCATAGAATCATAGAATGGTAAGGTTGGAAGGGACCTCAAAGATCATCTAGTTCCAGCCCCCTGCCATAGGCATGGACACCTCTCACATAGATCTCAAAGGTGTTTTTCCCAGTCAAAACTACTTCATGATTTTGATTCTAAATGAGAAGGGAATAAAAGAACCTCCCAAAACATGATGCACCACGACTGGAACAATGCAGAAGGGGCAATGAGAGCCTGCCAAAAACTTGGTTAGTTCACATGAAGTTCACCAGCTCTTGCACATCATGCCTACAGCTGCCAAACACCTGTTGTGCAAGAGCAGATGGATGTCGTTTTGGAATTGTTAACACCAGTGAGGAAATCTGTCCTTGGGTGGCAGTCACCATGGAGATCTGGTAGAAGCTTTCTGAGGACCAAGAAGCAAAGAGACATGGCCGTCAGTGGAAGGAAAGCAGATAAAAATAGCAGGGGGGATTTGGAGCCCAGCAGCCCCGCACTGCCTGCCCCGGGGCTGAGTCAGGAGCTGTATCAGGAGGAAGTGCTGTGCCTTTCATGCCTGCCACCAGCACCTCTCTGCCTTGGCAGAAGGCTTCTGCTTCCAGACCACAGCTTACATGGGCACTGCCGTGCCACAGCACCATGATGGCTGCTTCAAGGAGCAGATCATTTGTGATCAAGACTGCTTTGGACTTCAGACTGTTGAGATGAGCTACCTGTGGCTAGGGGAAATACATAATTTGCTGCTCAGTGTGTGATACATACCCAGCTCCAGTGTGAAATCCACCATACCACCATCCACCACTGGTAGCAGCTAAGAAGATTACTGGTTTCATTCAAATTAGTAGGGGCTTGCGCTGTTGGGGACTGAGCCAAGATTCCTAAACTCACCAGTAACTATCATGTTGTCTTCACTGAGCTTTAGAATCAGGATTAAACACCAGTGGCTGAAGAATAAATGGCTGGCAACAATCTGGCATGGTCTTAGTTAGCTAAGTGCTACAACTGACACCACTGCCAGTTTCTACCCTGAATGGTGTTAATGCAAATAAGGCTCTCAGAAACAAAATCTACCTTTCTCTGCTATGAGGACACTACTTGGCCAATTAGATGAAGAACACCATCCTGGCTTGGATCAGCATTAGTGTGGCCAGCAGGACCAGGGCAGTGATCGTCCCCTGTACTCAGCACTGCTGAGGCCAAACCTCAAATACTGGATTCTCACTTCAAGAAGGACATTGATGTGCTTGAGTCTGTCCAGAGAAGGGTAAGGAAGCTAGTGAAGGGTCTAGAGCAGAAATCTGGTGAGGAGCAGCTGAGGGAACTGGGGTTGTTTAGCCTGGAAAAAAGGAGGCTGAGGGGAGACCTCATTCTCCCTGAAAGGAAGTTGGAGCTAGGTGGGAGTTGTTCTCTTCTCCCAAGGAGCAAGTGATAGGACAAGAGGGAACAGCCACAGATTGCAGACAGGGAGGTGTAGGTTGGACATTAGGAACAGTTTCTTTCCTGAAGGGGTTGTCAAGCCCTGGACCAAGGTGCTCAGGGCAGTGGTGGAATTGCTATCCGTGGAGGGATTGAAAAGCTGTGTGGATGTGGTGCTGAGGGGCATGGTTTAGTGGTGACTTGGCAGTGCTGGGTAGCAGTTGGGCTTGATGATCAAGTCTTTTCCACTTAAAATGATTCTGTGAGTCTATGATCACAATCCTAGAGGTTACGCTTATGGGAGCTTAGAAATCATGTAGTCATCAAAATCTTGCTTTAGTCTTACTCTCCTACATCAGCAGAAAGAATGAGGACTGCTGCTTACAGTGCAGCAATGTAGTGCTTCAGCAAGAAGAGAAGGAGCTCAGTGCTTGGAGCATGCTGTTAACTCAGCCAGCAAGACCACGTCCTGGAGAAAAGCAGAGCATTCACTTCCACAGAGCAACATGGGAAGATGCTGTGAGGAAAGGTAACTGTCAAAAAAGTGGGTTTGAGTGGAATAAGTTGGGGGGGTTTTAATGCTCACCAAAACATCACATTTCTCTGGTGGGGAGAAAATCACCAAAAAATATTTCCATAGATTCATAAATACTCATGTCAAATAGGGAGGGAGAGGGGTGTTGCTGCCTCTTAGGAGGACCTTCTAAGGAGCACCAGCCATAGATTTTCCACCTGTCAGCTGGCTTCTAAAGCTATAGTGAAATCTCAGCATATTTGAAGAGGAAAGCTTAGTCCTGGTTTTGATGCCACAGAAAATCTCACCCGAATTCTGACTTCAGATTTAAACTGGAGATCTCTTTTAACCCTTGCCTGGTAGATTCAAAAGCCTTCTGTGATCAAGGCTTGGGTGTTCACGTATGGTCCTGAAGTCTGGGCTCAATCAGCCTCTTCCTTTATCCAGCTGAACAGATGGAGTTCTTGGAGCTGTTCACTCCCAAGGAACATTTTCCCTGTAATTAACTCATTTATGCTTTTTTGTTTTTTTTTTTTTTTTTTTTAATGCTTTTTCTTTAGTCTGTGGGGGCCAGAAGGGGAAAGGGAAGGGGCTCTAGAAAA
>WBNM01001514.1:135099-152473 GCA_013399055.1 Ramphastos sulfuratus
TTTTTTTTTTTTTTTTTTTTAATGCTATTTCCTTAGTCTGTAGGTGCCAGAAGTGGACAGAGCAGTGGCTCTAGAAACAAGCTCCTCCTCAAAGTTGTGTTGGTACCATTATGGGTACCATCATCCAGTCCCATTGGCCGCAGGGTCACACTGAGGCTGATGTCCAGCTGATTACCTCCATCACCTTCAATTCTTTCCAGGTCACTGCCATCTGGGATAAAATTCTCCCCTCTGTAAGAGAACTGCCATCCTTTGCTCTGCACACATGGTGTTTGGTCACCTTCACAGGAATATGCATTGCTTGCATCTTGGCTTATGGAGCAGTCTGGGACTTGCCCTCGCTGTTTGCTGCCACACAAACTTGGTACTGTCTGAAAGCCTGTCCCCAGGAAGTTTATTTATTCTTACCAGTCAGTGGCATAAGCATGCTGAATTTTATTGTTCTAATTAATCAAATCATCACTCAGCATCAGCACAAATGCATCAAAGATGTCTGTTACCAGCTCATAATCTCATTGAAAAATGATATGGAGTTGGTCTGACAGCTTCAATTTCCTTTAAAGCCCTGCTGGCTGACATTAACTCTTTTACATTCCCCTAATTTCTTACTAATGAAGTTCCATGTAATTGTTTTTTATGAGACTGACAACAGCCTAATGGACTCTCTCTTTTAATTACTGACCTCTTACTAGTGTTTTCCAGTCCCCCAGAACTTCCCTAGGGTACCAAAGCTTCCTAAAAAAAATCAATGTAGCAGATCAGAAACCTTGAGCAGCCTTTCCACAGCCTCGTGTGCAGGTGGTCTGGGGCTGCTGGTTCTGCCTCTGTCTGCCACCATTCAGACACTCTGTCACTGCTGAAATGAAAAGTCACCCTCAGCACTGCCTACATTGGTGGCACCTGGGATCTTCCCAAATTCAGAATCAGTTGTAATTCTGCCACATCCCTGGAGCAATACTATCTTTAGAATGTTTCTCTCTCTCTTTTTTTTACCTTAACAATCTTGTTGTTGTTGTACCTGTTTTCACAGAATCCCAGCATGGTAGGGATTGGAAAGGACCTCTGGAGATCATCTATTCCAAGTCCTCCTGCTACAGCAGGGTCACCCAGAGCAGGTCGTGCAGGATCACTGTTTCCAGGTGGATTTGGAACTCTCCAGAGAAGGACACTCCACATTCTCTCTGGGCAGCCTACTCCAGGACCCTCAAGGCAAAGAAGTTTCTCCTCATATGCAGATGGAACCTCCTAGATTCTAGTGCCCATTGCCCTTTGTGCTGTCAATGGACACCACTGAAATGAGTCTGTCCCCATTCTCTTGCCCCCTGTTCTTCAGCTCTTGCTGAACATGGATCAGATCCCTTCTGGGGCTGCTCTTCTCCAGGCTCAGCTGCCCCAGGGCTCTCAGCCTTTGCTCCTCACAGAGCTGCTCCAGGCCCCTCAGCACATCTGTAGCCTCCACTGCACAAGAACTCATTTTATATTTTGATTTTGTTTTGCTGCTTTGCTGAACTGTTTCCAACATCTCCTGGCTTCTCTGCTTCCTTACCTGCTGCTCCCTCTTGCTTCTGGCTTCTTCTCTTCCACTTACCTCCATGCTCTTCTGACTGCACTGACTGTTCAGACAGCAGCAGCAGGCTTGATGCCAAGCTCCTCTTCTGTTTGGTCTCTCCAGTGTCATCCAGGTAAACATTGCACAGCAAGATGAGGCAGCTGGCAAACAGATCCAGGAATTAAAAGCAGAAAGGACCAAGCAAGGCTAGATGCTGTTGACCTGGAAGACCAACCTCCTGCAGGGACCTAGAGGACTTGTTCCCCATGTCATTAGACACTAACATAATCTTAATCAACCTCTCTGGACAGGTCCCTTCTTCTGGGGTGTGAACTGGAGCCTTGGAGCTCCTGTAGCTATCTCTACACTCTTCTCCTGCATCTCCAGCCTACACCTGCTCAACACATCTCCCTTCTGCCTCCACTTTGGCCACAACTCCTCTTTCCATCAGAATGAGCATCCTCAGTGTTTGCTTTCTCCTACACTTGAGGCTAGACAAGGAAAGGCACATGACAAGAGCACCATGGGTGCTGACTAAGCACACAGTCAGCTGGTTCTGTTTGCTCTGGGTGTGCTGCACCTGGATTTCCTCCTCAGAGGCTGACCTTTAGCACCCTCCACTTCAACCCCAGGAGAATGAACTAATCTCTCCTACCTGAAGAGCTGCCTGCATTTAATCTATGCCTCCTCCCACAGCCTCCTTCACTTCACTTTTGTGAAGGATTTTTGAACTCCAAGTTTTTGGTTTAAATAAATACAGGGATCTCTAGTGGAGATACTGGGGTGAAGATCCTTTGGCAAGCTGCACTGGGATTTCTAAACTCCTGCAAAAACCCCACATGGAGTGGTACCTAAACAGGACTTGTAGACCAAAGCGATGGATCTTCATCTTCTTTTCACAGATACCCGCAGGAGTGAGGATTTTGCTGTGCTGCTCAGCCCATCCTCATCCTCACTGCCATGAAATCTGCCCAGATAGCAGCCCTGATGTATGCAGCAAGAGATCTGCTGGCACTCAAGGCCCAGTGATCTCTTTAGGCAGTCACGCAATTAGCTGTTGAGCATGATGAGATCCCACAGTTGGGGTAGCCTTTGAAACAAGAAGCACAGCTCAGGAGTAAAACCACCCTGCTAGCAGCCCATCAGTAGTCATGACAATGATGACAACAGCCAGGGCTACCTTGTGTGACTTTGAGCTCTGCCCTTCTTGAGTGATGATGCCAAGCACATCACCAAGAACCCAGGGTTCTTCCTGAAAGCTATTGTTAACAGACCTTCACAGAAGGAATTCAGAGCTTCCTCTCCAACATGTGTGACTCCTGGCAGTGTTTTGGCAGCTGCTGCTTGGGAGTAACAGCTCCACAGCATTCCCATCAGTTCTGCAGTGCACAGGGTGGGATTTCCCCTCTGGAAGCCCTTCTGCCTTATCCTGGATTCAAGGGAGCCCTGCTGGACCCATCAGAGGCTGCTGACAGCAATACAAACACACATGCACAATACCCCAGTGACAACAGGATCTATGCCACAACAGCTTGGGTGGCTTCTCCAGATAAATAGGTACAATCTCAAATGACAGATAATTTGGGCAATTTGGATAATACAGCAGTAGATACTTAAAACCATAAAACTGCAGAACTATTTTGGTTGGAAAAGCCCTTTAAGATCACTGAGTCCAACATTTAACTCAGCACTGCCAGATCACCACTAAACCATGTCCCTCAGCACCACATCTACACAGCTTTTAAAGCCCTCGAGGGATGGAAACTCCATCACTGCCCTGGGCAGGCTGGTCCAGGCCTTGACAACCCTTTTACAGAAGAAACTGCTTATCATGTCCAACCTGAACCTCCCTTGGCACAACTTGAGGCCGTCTGCTCTTGTCCTATCTCTTATTTGCTACAACTTCATTTTATCTTGTTGCAGAGAGTGAGGTCTTCCCTCAGCCTCCTTTTCTCCAGGCTCAACAACCTCAAGATTGGGGGTTCAGCACCACCAGGAGACATTTGACGCCCCTGGCACCTCTGTGCTGCCTGCACCGGAGTCTCTGCATCCCTGCCCTGCAAAGCCGCCAGTCCCCTGGCTGTCCTCCCCGCTGTCCTCGGTGCTCAGGAGTTGTCCACAGCTCCCTGCAGATTTTAAATGCCGATGACACCTAGTGCTGGTTCGCTCCACGACAGCCTGAGCTGCCTGGGAAGCCCTGACGCTGAGGGATAAAGAGCCGGGGGTTTTGTGACAGGCATGGCTATGGGATGCTCGCTCTTCTGCTTCCAGCTTCATTTGCGCCCTCCTTTCTGAAAGAGGAGATGGCTGCGCAGGAAAGTGCCACGGGATCTCTGCACAGCAGCAGAAGTAAATCTCTAAGGGGACTAGGATGGTGCTGAGGGCTCAGTGTCCCCACTGTGCATAGCATGGGAGGAAAGCAGAGTTATCTTCCATCTTTTAAGAGAATGAACTTGGTTTTCGCTGGTTCTGCTGCATGTCTGTGCATCTTCCTGCTTAACGTCCTGGAAAGAGTGCCATGAAGATGATCAGGGACCTGGAACCCCTCTGCTGTGAGGGCAGGCTGAGGGAGCTGGGGTCGTTCAGCATACAGAAGAGAAGGCTCCAGGGAGACCTTCTGGTGGCCTTTCAGTACTTAAAGGGAGCCCACAGGAAATTGGAGAGGGCCTTTTTAGAAGAGCATGTAGTGATAGGAGAAGGGGTGATGGCTTTAACCTGAAGGAGGGGAGATTTAGACTAGATAAAAGGAAGAAATTCTCTGTGAGGGTGGTGAGACACTGGCCAAGGTTTCCCATAGAGGTGGTAGATGCCTTATCCCTGGAAACATCCTAGGTCAGCTTGGATGGGGCTTTGAGCAACCTCATCTAGCTGCAGACGTCTCTGCCCACGGCAGGGGTGCTGAAACTAGATGACCTTTAAGGTCCCTTCCAACCCGAACTAGTTTGTGATTCCGTTCAGCACAATCAATGCTGAACGCCAGCAGTAGCGAAGGTGGAGGACAAAGATGCGCAGTAGCTTTGTCAGCCTGCGGTCCACCCGGAAGGCGCAGCAGTGGCCGGCGGCGAAGGCCGGGGAGGTGCAGGAGGGGATTTATAGCAGTGCCGGGAGAAAACGCATCGGAAAGAAAAAAACGTATTAAAAACCTGCATGGGAACAAATGCACGGAAATTCAAGATGCATGGGAGAGAAGCCCAAGCGCGACGGCCAGGTGGGACCCCAGTCCCGGTCGGGACCCCAGCCCCGAACCCGACCCCAGCGGATGCCCGCCCAGCGCGGAGCCGCCGCTCTGCACCACGCCCACCTATTCGTCAGAAGGCGCGGCGGCGACACCCACCAATGGGAGCTGTCAGCGGTGCCGGCGCCTTGGGAGCGGCCAATCACAACGCGGGGGTGTGCTGGAGCGTGTCACGTGGTGGGAGGCGGTGCCACGGCTCCGCTGGGCGCTGCGGGATGGAGCCGGAGCCAGGGCCCGGGCGGTGGCCTGCAACCAGCTGCGTGGTGACCGGCGCTTCGCGGGGCTTCGGGCGCAGCCTGGTGCGGCTGCTGGCTCCGCGCCTGGACCACGGCTCGGTGCTGCTGCTGCTGGCGCGCTCGGCAGCCCAGCTTGCCGAGTTGGCGGCCGAGCTGCGGGACACCTACAGCGGGCTGCGGGTGGAGTTCGTGGCTGCCGACCTGGGCTGCGAGCAGGGGCTACGGCAGGCGACTGCTGCGTTGCGGGAGGTGCTGCCCGCCGGCCCGCCCGGCCGCCTGCTCCTCATCAACAACGCCGGTAACAACTCCCTATCCTCCTCCTCCCCGCCCCAGGGTCGGTGCTCTCCGTGGCTGCCGCCTTCGGCCCCGACGAGCCCTCATTGGCTCTGCACCGACTGGGCAAGACTGAGCTCCCTAGATTCAGACCAGGGAGGGAAAAATTACATGCAGTGAGAGTGGTGAGAAGCTGTCCCAGGCAGCTCACAGAGGTAGTAGATGCGCCATCCCATTCCAGGTCAGGTTGTTGGGGGCTCTGAGCAACCTGCTCCAGTCGCGGGTGTCAGATGTCCCTGCTTAACTGCAGGGGGACTGGATGAGATGAGCTTTAAGGGTCTCTTCAGACCCAAACCATTCCCCAATTGATCAGGGGTTTTGAATGCCAGTAAATAACCAAACCAAGAAGAAAACTGAAGAAGCAGCAGAGGTTTCACCCTGCCCAGATCTCAGATGTGTGCCTTTTTTTCACCCCGATCCCTATAGATAAGACCATAGCTTCCAGCGGGCAGATGCTACAGGAGATAGGTTTATTGTCTTGGTTCCACAAGGGACATGCAGGAGAGCACATGGTGGCTTGTGTGGACATCGTATGTCAGGCTAGAGCTTGGGAACTGTTTGTTTTGGCAGGGCAGATTCATGCCCTGTGTCACCACTGTTGGTTCAGTGAGTGACGTGAAAGTGATGAGCAGAGCCAGGATGTGCTGATCTCACTCACTCTTGACACTCTGCTAGAGCCTGGGCCAGCAAAGCTGCTCACATTTTCTGTAGTATTGTGTTGCACATGGAAACACAGGAGCATTGTTGAACCCATTTTTGCTCCTGACTCATTCGTCCCTTTTTCCTAGGCTCCCTGGGAGACATCTCCAAAACTTTCCTTGATCTCACCAACCCAGATGAGATCAACAGCTACTTTGCCTTCAACATCACCTCAGCACTTTGCCTCACCTCCAGTGCCCTGCAAGCCTTTGGGAAGCAGCCTGGCTCGAGCAGGATGGTGGTGAACATCTCCTCACTCTGTGCCTTGAAGCCCTTCAAGAACTGGGCACTGTACTGCAGTGGGAAGGCTGCTCGGGACATGATGTTCCAGGTGCTGGCACTTGAGGAGCCTGATGTCCGTGTGCTCAACTATGCCCCGGGTGAGGAGGGGAGATAAGTAACTGCTGTTCATTATTTCCTGGCTTTGTGGATGTCATGGGTTGAGGCCGGGTTGGACACTAGATGAATGATAGATGCTCTCTGTTAACCCCTTTCTCTTCCCAGAAGGGGAAGCCAGAGCCTTTCTGCAGCCCAGCCCTTGGCAGGAGCTCTCCTCATCAGCTTCTTACTGTGAGAAGCAGCCCCTGGCTGTGCAACCCTTCCCTGAACTGCAGGAAGTGCCTCAGTGAGCAGGCCTGAGCTGAGAAATCAAATCCCTGAGCAGAATTAGTTATGTTCTAGCTCTGATCAGGACTGGCAGGCAATCTCATTTACAGAGCGAAAACAAGCTCCAGATCTTGCTTTCTCTTTATGTGCTTTCTTTTGTATTCCTCTTTCCCCAGGTCCTCTGGACACAGACATGCAGCTCTTGGCCCGAACTGCGACTGGGGATGCAGCCATGCGCCAGATCTTCCAAAACCTGCAGGAGAGTGGCCAGCTGATAGACTGCAGTGTGTCAGCCCAGAAGCTGCTGAAGCTTCTGGAGGAGGACACCTTCTGCTCTGGTGCCCATGTGGATTTCTACAGCATCTGAGTTAGCCTTGTCTTCACCTTTACCTTCCTGCTTTGTTTTCTCAGTGTGAGTTTTGTGCCTGAAGAGGTGGAGCAAAGCCTGTTCCTGTGTTTCTTGCACCAAGTCAGTAAACCAGCAGGACTGGGAGATGGTCGTGGAGATGATGTGAATTTTGGGTGCTGGCTGGAGTCAGCAGATTACATAAACATGTGCCCAAGCACAGCTTAGGTTAGAGCATATCTGAGGCACAGCCCTGAGCTCATGTCATGCTTCTGTATGTTCTGGGTCCAAGCCTGGATGTGGGGCTTCAGCCCACCCTGGGTGGTTCTTTTAGTTATTTGTGGGGTTTTCTCCTTGGTTTTTCTCATCAAGTTCCAGCTGCCACAGGCAGCTGTGGAAAGCAGCTTGTCTGCAGCATGTGTTGATGGAGTGAAGCTGCTTTGAAGCACAGTGGCATCCCCTGTGTGCCCCAGAAATGTCTCGTGTTCCTCTGTGTACAGTGACAGTGACCTTCCTTCACTCCTCTGTCTCAACCCTGTATTTCAAATTTTTATCCACCTGCTTCTACAATCATTAAAAGTTTCACATCTGGTCTGTATCTTCTGCTGTATCTTTAAAAATGGTTAAATGTTTGATGGGGTAGGAGGAGAGAGCTTGGGGTAAGCACTATCTTCTTCCAACAAGGTACCAGCATGCCCTCCAGGAGTCCTGTTCTGCCCTCTGTGAGCCATTTTCATTAATTCCATGCTAACTTAATCCTTTCAGGATCAAAACAACCCCATTCTCTCCAGCCAGGCTGCTGCTTGGTTTTCTTTCCCCCCTATGCCTGTGAAACTCATTAGTAGCAAACCCCGCTCTGCTGCTCACCACACTGGTGACAGGCTTCTTTTACTGGGGATCAATGCCTGGTGGTGCTGAGTATGATCTGTGCAACCTGGATGGACCTACTGCTCCTAAAAATCCCCTATCTCCTCACCATGGATCCATATGGGATCATCCAATCCCATTTTGGGCAGAAATCCTCTTTTTGGATCTGTCTTTCTGCAAAAGATAACTCCAATGCCCGGAGCTGGGAGTCTCAAGTCCTGCCCTGACAGGGTCACAGACCATGAGCCTAGAGGCTGGGCTGAATGTGGAAAAGATCCTCCCAGAACGGCTCGAGGAGCCCCAGATTGCAGGAGAAGGCACGTGGGTGGTGGAGAACAGGGCAGCTCTGGGAACAGGGCAGTGCTGGGCACAGGGACAACTTGGTACCAGCCAGTTGGGAGATGCTGACGAATTCTTCAGGGTAAGAGGCATTAAAAACCAGGGTGCCCAAGGGGAGGGATCATTTCTGGGCTGTGCACACTTGCTTGAGGTCTGACCATGCTTCAACAGCTAGGGGAGGTGTGAGCAGCTCTATGTCTTGGCATATCTGTGTCAGGGACTCTGATACCACAGAGGTGCCCTAAATCTCTTGCCACAGCAGAGGTGTTTCAGCCCTTGAACCATTTTCGTGGTCTTCTCTGGACCTGCTCTAACAGATCCATGTCTATCTGTTCTGAGACCTGGGTCAGGCTTCAGTCCCTTTTCACTCTCATCTGGTGCCTGGGGGCAGCCCATGAGCAGCAGGAGCAAAATTTCAGCCTTGGTGTGGCTGTTCCTGCAACCTGGAAATTGTACATCTGCTCCAAGAGGAAATCTGTTCCAAACATCAAGCACACACCAAGCGTGGTTCCTACATCTGCAGTGAAGGGCTGTGTCTCACAGCTGGATTTTGCTGGTGAAGCAACCATGTGCTCACAGTTCAGAGGAGCAAGCTTACCTTCAGCATTGCCACTCCACAATTTGTGCTCCAAGATGTGTCCTGAATGTTTCAGGTTTTAGGGATTTCACCTCCTTGGACTCACTGGTCATGTGTTCAGGTGGTCATCATCACTCTGCAATCCCCAGAGATGTGCTGAGTTTATGATTCCTCCTGGAATCCACAGCTGTGCCCAGGATGAAATGTCAGAGATGCTTCCAGGGCATTCCCTGGGTACCAGCATGTCATAATTACCAGCATCGTCTGGCAAGGGATAAATGCCAAGAATGCTTTCAGGGCATTCCCTGGGTACCAGTATCCCCTGCCCAGGGAGAAGTGCCAGTGATGCTTCCAGGGTATCCCCGGGTACCAGCAGCCCCTGCCCAGGGAGAAGTGCCAGTGATGCTTCCAGGGTATCCCCGGGTACCAGCAAGGTACCCGCTCTCTGCCAAGGGAGCGGGTGCGATTCCAGCGTCCCGTGAATCCAGCCAACCCTTGTGCAGCCATGGCTGCTGTGAGATGCGATGGCAAAACGAAACCAAAGAGTTTCCTTCCTTTTCCTAGCGTTTTCTGTGGCCAGCGGAGGGCGTCCTGAGACCGAGTAACGGACACCAGCACCAGCGCCGGTGCCTCTGGGCGAGTCGACCGACTGTTAGGTGGGATGGAGCAGGATGAAGGCTCAGGCTGCCCTCCCGCTCACCACAGGTTCTTATGACAACCGAGGTGGGTTTTTTGGTTGGTTGGTTTGGGTTTTTTTTTGGCTCGAGGCTCTTTGTCCTGGAGCTGTGGGACCATGCCTGAGGCTCAGGAGAAAAGGAGGTGTTTAAAAACCAAGAAGTTTTGGGCTCTGCCAGTGCATGGCTGCAAGGGTTCCCAGGGGACCACAACTTCCTCCATGTCTCCTCGCTATTACATTACAAGAAAAAGCATTTTCCTTGCTGCTGGGGGGCAAAGCAGCAGAAGAGATGTGCTGCCAGCACCGGGCCCTTCCCATCTGGAGTGATTTCTGTAATTGGTGGGTGCTGGTGAAGGTGAGACATCTCCCTGAGCCCTGGTGAGCAGTGGGAGGCAAGTCTGGAGTGTGAGTTGTGCAGAGACCCCCACCTGCAGGGCTGGGTCCAGCTTTGGAGTCCTCAGAACAGGAGAGACAGAGACCTGCTGGTGTTGGTCCAGAGGAGGATGGGAGGGTTGGAAGGGCTCTGCTGTGAGGCCAGGCTGAGACAGTTGGGATTGTTCAGCCTGGAGAAGAGAAGGCTCCAGGGAGACCTTTCGGTGGCCTTGCAGTGCTTAAAGGGACCAAGAAGAAATCTGGGGACAGACTTTTGAGCAGGGCCTGTTGTGACAGGACAAGGGGTGACAGAAGGAGATTTAGACCAGAGAGAAGGAAGGAATTGTTTACAGTGAGGGTGCTGAGACACTGGCCCAGGTTGCCCAGAGAGGTGGTAGATGCCTCATCCCCAGAACTCTTCCAGGTCAGGTTGTTTGGAGCTCTGAGCAGCCTGCTCTAGCTGCAGGTGTCCCCTGCTGACTGTGGTGAGTTTAGGACTAATCAACCTTTACAGGTTCCTTCCAACCCAAACTATTCTATAATTCTACAATTCAGACATCTCTCTGTGAGCTCACTCTAAAGAGCTATTGTAAACCCCTGCCATGGCCTCAAGGGCATTTTGGGGCAGGATGGGGAGTGTGTGTATGATCCTTAGGGTTGGCACCACCTGAACAACTGGCCCCGGGTCCCTGCGGACCCTCCCCAGCCCCCTCCCCCTGCTGGAGGAGACACTGTGCCCTTTGTGACCATGGAGAAATGTGGGGAGCTGGGTTATGAAAGGAGTTCATGTCACCACTGGGGTTTTGTTTCTGTCTGTGTGACTGAGTCCTCAGGATGGTGGTGAGGGTGAGCCTCCTAAATCCCCCCCAAAGCCTCCCAAATTAAAACTAGTTTGCACTCAACAACCTCCCAAATCTCAGCCACTGACCTGGGCTGCCCTCGGCTCAGTGGGGCAAGAGGCTGCAGACAGGTTCCTCTACCCCTTATTAAAGGTTCCCTAGCAGAGGAGAGAAGTCTTTTATTTTCCTATCTGGTGGCCAGAAATGCTGAGCACAGGCCTTTTGGCCAGGACACCAAGTGCCCAGTGAGCTCCTGCTTGCAAACAAGCAGCTGCCTCTGGCCATGAGGCCAAAGGTAAAAGGGCTCCTGGAGGGGGGAAAGGTCTGGTGGTGCCCAAGCTTCCCAGCCAGGCCCCCCAGTCCTGCTTGTAGAGACCCCTGAGGTGCCCATGGATGCACCCAAGCCATGCACATGGCCTGCAGTTAATATGGGAGATACTTAGCAGGAGCGGTGAGCCCATCTCAGGTATCCCTCATACTGACTCCAGGCCATGAGCATGGCTTGAATGACTCCTAGGCACGGGACAAGCCACCCCAAAACCTCCCTCTGCCACAGCTCAAGAGCTTGGCAGGGCCTTTGCAGGGCTGTGACTGGGATTTGGTGGACATTCACCAAGAGGGTTAGAACAACAAACATCTTTCTGCTGAGCTGGCACAGTTCTCATCAAGTCTTTTCACTGGGACTAAACACTCATTCATGCTCCCACCTGTAACTCTTCACACTCCTCGCTCAGCTTCCTGATCTGCTTTTATTCTTCTCCTCTCTGCACTGTTCCTTAGTTTTGGTGGCCTTAATATTAAGCAAAGAGGACCAGCTCCAGGCTGACCATGTCCCCTGGAACAGCCATTTAATGTGTAATAAAAGATCCAATGGTCCAGCAAGGAGAGATGACAGATTAACCCAGTTTAGGGCCAAAGAGCAGCAGGTTTGCTGGTAAACTGTCCTGTTCCTGCGAGCTTCAAATGCCTTTAATGAGTTATTATTTACTCTGCTATGGAGGTTAATGGGGGGACATTGCAAAAATGATCTGTGATTAATTAAACTGTCCTTATCCAGCGTGGGCAGAGCAGCTGGACATGCTGGGCTGAGCAATAAACTGGGACCAGCATCCATGTGCTGGATCTCTGGCTTTGGCATTGCTCCTGGTGTTGCCTTGCATCCACTGAATTCACCAGTGACTGACCTGGGCCCTGCAGACTCACAGACACCTCCACCCTGATGGACACAAACTACCAGAAATAGGAGTTTTCCCCTACTTTTTTTCTGCAGCACCCCAAAGCCAGACTTTGTCCCATTTGCCACCAGCCCATGTGGGATGGGCCCAGGTACATTTCAAGCCTGCCTCCCTGAGTATTAAGTGCTGACCTGGAGGCAGCCTGTGGCTGATCTGCTTCCATGGATCCTCAGGGATTTGGGGACATGGACTAGTCCCAACACTGACTGCTCCCTGTCCCTTTTCCTTCTGCAGAGCTGCTGGTTCAGCAAAATGCATCCGTGCTGCTCCTCCATGGCCCATGTCTGCAGCCCATCATCCTCCAGTCTTCTTGAAACCCTCCTGTGCTGATGGCTCAGCCCTTCCCCAAGCACTAAATAATCTCAGCAGATCCCTGTGCTTCCCATTAGGATACTGGGGTGCTCTAGCAGATCCTTAGTGCTGAGTTTAGACCACAAAGATGAGCAAGCCATACTGCTCTCATCATTCACAGCACCCTGTGATCCTGTGTGGGAGCCCGTGGGAAATGCAGAGCATCTGGGGGTGTTGATTGACAGCAGCTGAAGAAGGCCCAGCCTGCAACCTGGTGACCAAGAAGGCCAACAGCGTCCTGGCTTGAATTAGCAGTAGTGTGGCCAGCAAGATTGATTGCCCCCTGTGCTTGGCACTGGTGAGGCCAAACCTCAAATACCTGATCCAGTTTGGGGCCCTCACTCCAAAAAAGACACTGAGGTGCTGAACTATCTAGAGAAGGACAACGCAGCTGTTGAAGGGTCTAGAGCACAAGTCCTGCGAGGGGCAGCTGAAGGACTGGGGCTGTTCCACCTGGAGTTGCTCTCCACAACTCCCTGAAATGAGGTTGGAGCCAGTGGAAGGTTGGTCTCTTCTCCCAGGGAACAGGCAGCAGGACAAGTGGAAGTGGCCTCAAGTAGCACCAGGGGAGGTTTAGATTGGACGCAAGGAACAATTTCTTCCCCCAGAGAGTTTCAAAGCCCTGGACTGCCCAGGGCCGTGGTGGAGTCCTCCTCTCTGGAGCACCACCTCTGTGGTGCCGAGGGATGTGGTTTAGTGGTGACCTGGCAGTGCTGGATTGATAGCTGGGCTCGATGATCCAACCGAAGCGATTCTGCGATCCTATGATTCCCTTTCCTCCGGGACCTGGTGTCACCCAGCCGCCGGCGCGGCCTCACCCTGCCCGTGCCGCTGCCGCCGAGCGGCCGCCGAGGCTCGGTGCCGGGGCCGGGAGCCGCATTCTCATTCCTGCCGCGAGCACACTTGTCAGCCGAGCTGTCACCGCTCCGTAATAGGGCCACGGCGGTCACTGGTGTTGGGAGTAAACACAGCCAACCTGAGAAAACAAGAGCGGAGCCCAGCCCGGTGCTTCCCGCAAGGCTGCAAAGCATCGGCGCACTCGCGGGGGGATGCTCAGCCGCGGACCCGGAGCGGCCCCCGGCAGGGACCCGGGACGGTGTCGGCGGTCCCCGGCGCCGCGGGGGCTCAGCGATGCGGTCAGTCGCTGCTGGAATGGAAGCACTTGGCATCTGGCGTTAAAAATAGGTTGCTTGGTGACATTGTAGCTGCTGCATGGGATAGGTGGGGACAGCCCTGGCCTGGAGCTGCTGGGGGGCACAGAGAAGTGGAACTGCAGGTCATTGATTTCTGGCAAAAACCCACTCCCGACTGCAGCTGGAGGAAAAGCACTTTCCTCACTTTTATACTAAAAAAACAATTACATTTTGCACATGCCAGAGCTGCCCTGAGCCTGGAGGAACCCATTTGGAGAGATGATCCAGCTTCTTTGCCACCCTCCAGCCAGCATCCTCCCAGGCAACTCCTGACACATCCAGCTGTGTCACTAGCACTGGAGAGGATACCTTGGCAGGGTGGGATGGATCCAGACGGCAGGGAGAGTCAATGGGATGTTTGTGTAGAGGCTGCAGTGATAAGGAGAAGAAGGAGAAGCAGCAGCCCCATGAATAATTAGTGCTGGCTTATTCATCTTGCTCTATTCCTCCAACTCCTAAACTCAACAAAGAGGTGGCCAGCCTGAGAAGCTGAGGACTTAGGACGAAGAAGGGAAGGGGGCAACTGGGGCCATGACACAGCTTCAGACCCCACCATACTGGGTGCCTGGGTAGGAGGTGATGCCTGTTGCATGGTACCAAGCACCCCATCCCTTGCTCCTCAAATTCAAGGGTCACTTCTTTCCCCCTGCTCCATCCTGGCAGTTTCCCAGTGCCCAGTGTGGTTTTTCACATCCATAACCCCCCCCAAAAAAAGCTGAAAACACTACCAAATATTTTCTCCTGGCAGGGAGGGGAGCGGGTGGCTATTATCCTCATCCAAACCAAACCTGAAATGTTGGGGGTCACACTGCCTTTGAAATCTCCCATGGCCTTTCTTCCCATTAATCCATCTCCTGGTTCTGCTCAGAAGTTTCTTCCCCCCTCCCCCTCCCCCCCTCCCCCCACCCCCTTTTTTTTTTTTTTTTTTTTTTTTGTCTTCTTAATTTAATAATAAAGCATCTCAGATCTTGGAGCTGCAACTCATCTCACACCTAAGTGAGGCTGCGTTTTGCACAAGCCTTTCAGCTGTTTTCTCAATCTCTCCTCTGTCTCACTCTCAATTCAGGCAGTTGCTATAGGTATGTTTTAATCCCCAGCATGGTAGATTTTAATTAGTCTTTGTACAGATGGCCAATTAACATTCATTACTTTTGCCTTGAGCGATTAATTATGAGTTTGGATAGAATGGGAGATGGAGACAGAGGAAAGATGGGCAGGTGAATAAAAAAAAGGGATTTTAATCAGAGTTTGGGATTTTTCCCCCCTCCCCTCTTCTTATTTATATATATATATGCACACACAGAGGAAGAGGACAGAAACGCAACAGCACAGGGCAAGTGATGCTCCCACTGAACTGCTTCCAGCCTTGGAATCACAGGGATGAGCTCCCATGGGATCTCCAATTGGGGGTGCTGCAGGGCTGTGGGGCTGTGGTCCAGCCAAGCCCCATTGCAGAGGTGGGGTAACTGGGGCAGGGAGCACTGCAGTGAGATGCAGCTGATCTGTAAATCAGCACTCCAGGCCAGACTTAGGCACATGGGCATCCTGTGCCTAATTTCAGGATTGTGATGGTGCTGGGGTAGTGAGCATGGCCAAGGGAGCGGTGACACTGCCACCTTCCCCTGTGTGACCCCGTGTGCAGGATGGGGCCCGCAGATCTCCCCGCGCAGCACCCGTCGACACGTCGCTAATTCTTCCTAATTGATTTTTCACGCTGGCGGGAGTGAGACGGTGACATCCAACAACAGAGCCCTGATGTCGTGGCTTTCTCCTCCATGAAAGGGGCCGGCACCCTCCCCCCGGAGCTGACATACTTGTCCCCGGCCCGGGTAGCCATGGTGAGACACTGGCCAGCTCCTTTCACCGCCGTGCCGCTGGAAGCTGGCGACGCTGGCTGCTGCCCGTGCCAGCCCGCTCGCAGCAGCTATTTTCAGGCACGCAGGCAAGCAGGCAGTAAAAATTAAAATAGCAAAAGGCCCTGGGGCTCTCTCCTGCCCCGATTCCGCAGTGGAGGGGCCGCCCCCACGCTTCGTGCTGTCCTGGCACGTGTGAACCGGCAGCGGGTTCTGGATTCGACGTTTCTGAGTTATTTTGGTGGCGGGCAGGGCGTGCGCACAGCGCGGAGGGAACAGGAGGAGCTGGAGGGGAGCTGGAGAAGGGCCCGATCCTGCTCGCTTCTGGGGAGCTTCCATCAATGGCAGGTGGGCACAGAAAAGGGGAGCAACGCAAGGATACTGTGGACAGAACCCATCCTGTGGGACTTGGAGGGCTTCTCGCAGCGCCGCTGGCTGGGCGTTTACACCCATCCTGCTGGAATCTGGGAATGCCTTTTTTAGCACGTTTCACATGTTGGCCCCAGCCCTCCCGAGATTGCTGCCTCTCCACAGCACAACAACGTTTCACAAATGAGGCAGAGGAGGAGGGTCCAGATCCCTCCTCATATGGCAAAGATGCAACTGCTGTGCCCTGTAGCTGCTGGTGGATGTGCCAACTTCATGCCGGTGTGGATGTGCCATCTGCATCCTGGTGTGGATGGGTGGATGTGCCATCTGCATCCCAGCATAGATGGATGGATGTGCCACCTGCATCCCTGAGTGGTCCCTGGGTGGATGCATCACCTGCATCCTGGCATGGATGGATGGATGTGCCACCCGTATCCTGGCATGTCTCCTGGATGGACATACCACCTGCATTCTGGAGTGGTCCTTTGGTGAATATGTCACCTGCATCCCAGCATGGTCCCTGGGTGGGTGCCCACTCCAGGCATCATAAGTGTCTGAGGCCACGGGGAGTCACCCACAATGATGTGGAGCATTGCCTCAGCTCATCCCACCTGTAGGCTGCTGAGACCACACAGCACTCCAGGGAACAAGTGGATACCCTGGAGGAACAAAACAGTGCTGAGGACTCAGCCCAAGGAACCTCCTCTGCCACAGACATTTCTGTCTCCACACTCATGAGCTGGATCCAGCCTTGGTGTTTAAAAGACATTTGGGTAAGGAGCTTAGGGACATGGTCTAAGAGTTGTGTAGAGGGAGATGTCAGGCTATGGTTGGACTCCACGACCTTTCCCAGACAGGCAGTTCTATGACTCTGCAGCCCCTGGGGATGAGTGTGACCATCCTCGGCAGCACCCCCAGTTTCACAGGGGTCCTTGTGCAGATGAAATACAGGTGGGACATGTAGGAATCAACAGGTTCCAAGGGCAACTGAAACAGCCCTGCACGGGCTCAGAGCTTCATCGTGGGCAAGGAAGAGGAGGGCAGGAGCGCGGGTGGCTCCGTCGGGCACCGTCCCCACCTGTGGAGCGGTGGCAGGGTATGGCCCTCTCTGAGTATACGCCATGGAAATGTGCACATTTCCTAAAAGCAATATGGAACAGCTAAATATACTGCTCACAAATCTGTTTACACTAATAATGGCTGGGAGCCTGCCATCCATATGACTGCAAGGAACCATCGATTCAACATAAATTAACTGAAAATCGCTTGCATGAGGCAGAAATGATATTTTCTATTCAAATTGAGGGTTTTCTCCCCCCTTGTCTTTTCTTTTTTCTTTTTTTTTTTTTTTTTTTTTCCCCCCTCCCCTGCCAGGGAATGGGGAAACGCAGAGACATTGGCACCTCCACTACCGACAGCCATGGCTGCGTTTGGCAGTGGCTCTGCTCTTTCCTTGCCGGTCCCTCTCCCCATCTGCAGCCACGAGGACTGGGATATTGGGTGAGCTGGGAATTTCCATCCCAGCCCTGGGGACTTGAGCTGCCACCAGGGCTAAATGAACACAGTGTTCGCCTGTTTTCCAAGTGGCAGCAATGGAGACGGAAGGGTCTGAGTGGTTACTTTGGCACGAGCAGATTGATAACTCATTTAAAATTTTTTTTAAAGGGGAAAAAAGATGGGGGGGGGGGGGGGGGGGGGG